>CAJNJA010017614.1:0-10900 GCA_905231915.1 Symbiodinium necroappetens
ACACCTACACACACCTACACACACACACACACACACCTACACACACACACACACCTCTACACACACACACACCTCTACACACACACACACATGAACTCTGATTCAGCGAGTGGGAGGAACCGAAACCCACATCGTACTTTGAATTGAGAGTAATCACCTCACAAGGCCCTAGACCAGTCATGCTTTCGGCTTCTTGGCAAATCCGATGTTTCTTACCGGCTGCACAGGCATACATCTTCGAGCTCTAGATATCGGACACAGCACTTTCAAAATGGAATCTCCATCATGGTCCAGGCTTCCTCGGATGCGATGCTGTGGACAATCCCTACAATAAGCGCAATGTCCGCCAACCCTGACTTCGAGCACATCAGAAGCCCGAACTTCAAATCTGGAAACGTTTTGGCAACTTGAAACAATGCGGAGTCGAAGCATTTCCCTCCCTGGCAGGGGGTCCGTGGCTGTCCATGCATTCGTGCCCTGGGCAAGGCATCTGTTGGCCAAGACGTCCAACACACCTCTGATTTCTGAAACTTGCTTCAGGCAAGGCCACTAGGTCACCGGGGACTTTGGTTTCTAGCGTGGCCAGTCACACTGCAATCAACTCCAGCTGCCTTCCAGGATCACTGTTTTGCCTATTCAAGATCTGAGAAATTCGCTTCGGAGTCTTGGAGCACGCCGTTGTTGCGATGGCTCTCTGAAAATGAGACCCTCTACCAGCATACGCAGGATGTCGGTTGATCTATCATTTTGTGCAAACGGGTTTGAAGCCATCACTTGATGTGTCGTTCCTGTGGAAGCCCCCAGAGGGCCAAGAAAGCCAAGAGGTGCACAGTGTGGCGAAGGTGACAACTGTTAACTGGAAAGAAGATGCCCAACAACCCGCTTTGAACTGTCAGACCTGTTGATCTTGACCAACAACGACTTCTCATATCCTACAGTCCGCAATCCATTGCTGCGGGACACAATGCGGCATGGCGTGGTGGAACTTGCAGATGACACATCTTCGCGTGAACATGCTTTTCATTCATGGAAGTAGATTGAGCTATGGCAGCCATGGCTTCGCATTGTGGGATGGTCTGAATTTAGCACCCGGAACAAAAAACATCTGGACTTACAGAAAGCATTATCTCCGATGGCGTGGCTTGGTCAGCATGCAAAATACTCCGCCGGACTCCAAAACATCCCTCGGCGCCTTTGTAAGGATACCGCTCACTGCCCAGGAAGATCAGGTGCTCCAGGGTATGTGGACAGCCGTAGTCATCAAAAGCTTCCTCAGCGGCTCAGAGGTGAGCTGGGAACCCGTTGCACGTCCTGGGAGCACGCTCTGTCACTGCTGCATCCACGTGTCTGTCTGAATCGCGAAGTAGCCGTGCACTGTGGGCGACTTCACCTTGCAGGCAGTCTCTGTCGGACAAGCCGATTGCGACATCTCGAGTCCATGCACCCTATTCCTTCATGTCGACCTGCTCTACTGACTGCAGGCCCTTTGGCAGCATTGGAGCGACTGAACTTCGTGAGGTCTTTGCGAGCCTGCGCCGCTACAACCCGCAGACCGGTCTTGGTGCAGCGGTAGAGGGCCACGGGCACCTGGGCAAGGCTTCGCTAAGGCTTTGCAGGGTTCTAAAGGTATATACGACTTTCGGGCCCGTTTTCAGGTGCGCCTCTTCATAAACGAAATGGAACTGCCGCTCGAAGGTGTCCACCTTGCGACATCGGCTTCGGAGGCAGCAAACTCATCAAAGTCTCGAGCTCAGTGTAGCCAGCGTGCAGCAAAGGATGTCTGAGGGCATCGCAGACCTGTTCTTGCCTCAAGCCTCCTTGCGTTAGACACACCAAGTCCCTCCAAGAAGTTGCCAATGTCACCGAAGAGTCTGAAAACAAATCAGGTTCAGCCAGAAGTGAAACATGATCTGCAACTGAGCATTTGCTCCGGCAAGCGGCTGTCTTCGGAGGCTCCATGGGCTCAACCGGAAGGTAATACTTTAGATGCACTGGTTCTGGAATCCGCGAGATATATCACGACTTGCTTTGGCATGGCATGCTGCGATCCCTCATCCAGCTAAAAGCCCAGCACATGGTCCCAAACTTGAGTCACATAAAGGGCTGTCAGGCGACTGGCCTGTGGCTTGAGCAACTGCAGAACATCGAGCTACGACATGCAAAGTAGTTCATGCTGTTAGACGGGAAGTGAGAAGCTCAAACCGAATGCTCTCCCGGGCCATGTGCCCGTGCTGCGCAGATATGAGACTCCGCAGGCTTTGAAACTCCGCTTGGGCTGTGCGAGGCTGCCAGTTTGGTTAGTTGGCATCGCGTCCCGAGCATCGGGGAATGCAATGCTCTCCCAAGGATCAACCCCCTCGTAGTTCTCCGCGGCGCATGGATACGCTACACATGGTACGCTGTTGCAATAGCGCGAAGGCACGGTGAAGCACAAAGTGCGGGGCATCCAAGGCCAAAAGACAGAAGAGCGAATGCTTTGAAACGGCCAAAATGCAACTCTGGCTGGCAGAGTTGCAGGCTTGTGCTTGTTCGCCGACGCCGGCACACCAGCCTTCATTAAAACTTCTTTTTATCGATACTGCTACTGCTGGGTGTATGATTCTTCATCCGAGCACATGCGGAACACGCATCATTGGCTCCAGTGTTCTTCCCATGAAAACACCAACGAGAACTGGCGACAAGGTCCGACAAAGAGTGCCCGGGCATACCACTGCGTAACAGGACGTGCCACAGCACCAAACGGCAACACCGAATTCAAAGAGTCTCCCCGTCCACCTTCGCCTCGTACATCAGCCGTCACTGCCTTGGGCATGGTCGAGCTGCTCGGCGTCAGAACTTTGAGACTGCCGCCTGTGTGGCTCTGGGGTCAGGACACTGCCCTAAGAGCGCGTGATAGAGAGCGTTGCTTTGCCAAAAACGGGCCTCGTGTACTCCTGCGTCATGTCTTGGGAGCTTGGAGGCGAGGGGCGCTTGGGTTCACACGGATGCTGTGAGACGCAGTCTCTTTTTGGAAGTGCTGATGTGTGCACAGCTACTAGATGTCCCTCTCCAACGTCACCACGGCGTTGCTTTGGATTAGGACTAGCAGATTAGCATGGCGCTTATATACTACACTACACTGATTCTTCGTCAAATCCGAAGGCCCTGGCCAGCCTGGCTGCTCGACTCAGCTCTGAAAGCGTCACGACCCGAAGGTCTCGCTGTCGCAAGCCTGACCCGGAAGAGTCTCCGACAAATAAACGGCGAAGGCGAGAGGAATGGTGTGGCGTGGGGGATTCCGATATAAAGTTAAAGACGAACCTGAACCAGGTACCAGGGAGAGGCGATCTGAAGGATCCTTCGTGTGCGCGCCCGAGCCCCGGCCCGGCCGGAAAGGAGGAGCCGCAAAGCTTCGAGGTTGTGCTCCCGGAAGCCTCAGAGAGAGATCGAAAAAAAAGAAAGACGCAAAAAAAAAGGGTCGCAACCGAGGCCAGACTGCAACATGCACTCCGTTTTTCTTGGCCAAGGACCTCTCTCCGGCATGTGGATCACCTCAACAGCGATGAGACGCCGTTTTGTCACATGTCCACTGAGATGAACCCTTTGGGAGAACTACTCCAGCCCAAAGCATCACCTCGCCTTCGCCATAAGCCCAAGTGTGCTACGTGACATCGACCGCAAGCAACTTGCGGTTCGGGCTCGGGGCTGGGACTGAACGCACGGTCGAAGTCGAACCCTTCTTCTAGATCCGAATGCAAAAGCATGTTCAAGAATGCTCCCTGCCGCTGGCAAGGTGCTACGATGGAGCCTCCAGCAGAATCCTGAGCAAGTCTCTGCAGTTCCGGGATCAAGACTTGCCCACTCGGATCTGAAACATGTTCCCGTCTCGCCGGAGTTTTCCCTTTAAGGCACTAATACACGTGGACGTGGGTGTACCAGGGCGACAACATCAAAGCCAACAATTCAAGCCGGCCCCCCATGACCACAAACGAGTTTAGTATATGCTCGGTGCACTTACTCTTCGCCGGCAGGCCCTTCGACAGCTCAGACCAGGCACTACCATCGAGAGCAAGGAGTCCGAGATGAAGGCAGCATCGTCGATCTGAGTATCGTTGGCGAAGCTGTCCTTGCGACTCTGACTTTTTCAGTGGGTCCTTCAAAGAGTCGGCGAGAACCGAAGCCGACTTTCGATAGCTTGAGTGTGTTTGGACTACTCTTGTGGTTCCTAGTGCTGCAGCTGGCTCGGCCCTTAGGGTTAGTTATTTCTGCAAAGCGACACAGAGCACATGCCTGAAGCCCTCCGCAGCTAGCACCTTCGATCAGGGCAAGGGGCTGCATTTATTAAACATGAGCGCAACAAAAGACGGTCGAACCAAGCGAAGCAGTCTCTCGTCTCTTCGTCTTGGCTGAGCAGGGAAGCCTCTTCTTCTGATCCGTGTCCTCGCTGCTAAAGGAATACTGTATGTGCATGCCCCCTTCCCCCGCCCGACAACGAGTTCTGTTTCTACTAGTTATGGAATGCTGTCTGCTCCCAGTCGCCTTCTGCATGGCAGAGCTGATGTCGGCATGGGGTGCCCGAAACCTGGTGTGGCGAGGCTGCGTCGAGATTCAACTTTTCGACTTTGTCGCGACTGTCTCTGCTCATGCATAGGCCATGCGCAATTTCTTTCAGGCATTCCCGCACGGCCTGGTCTATGCCTCTATGCATCAATCCCGAATTTGGAGGAAGGACTGAACGCCTGGCGTCTTAGGGATTAAAATAGTGCGGCTCTTGCGCACATGGGCCACTGGACTGAGGTCCGAGGGCCCTTCATCAAGCAAGGGTTGTAGCTGTTCAACTCAAGCTGAGGCTGCAAACGAATTGCTCACATTCTTGAAAAATAGAGCATGCAGAAAAAGTGCCGCAGTGATGTGCTAACCGAGGGCCTTGAGGCGCTTGGCTTAGAACCTTCAGGATGTGGAGGGCTTTGTGCTTGTTGCCTATGCTCAGCTGCGGACAATTGGGAGGTACTTCGTGCCGGCCGCATAAAGCACCACTTTTGAAACATCCAACTGCTGACTCTTGCAGCGTCTAAATAGCAGCAAGGTTGTGGCTGCTGGCTACCAATCACCAAGGCTGGTTGTGTTAAATCATGTCGAGCGAGTGATAGCGAGTGTGTTAAACTTACCCACTTCCAGCTACACGGAGATCATCAGTTCCAGCAGCCAGGCTGCAGCGAATTGGCGGAACAGATGCACTGACACCTCTGCCCGCAGTTCCAAGAACGGTCGTCTGCCACCAAGACACCCAAACACTCCCCGGCTTTGGCGTTCAGGCTCACAGTCGCGGCTGGCCAGCTTCCCCATCCGCGTCTGCTCCAGTCACTGCCTCCACCCTTTTCTTTGGGTACAATACCAGATAATCAGGCACGCCGAAGCTAGCAGCAGAATGGTGATGAGGACCACGAAGAAGTCAGAAACAGAAGATCCGAAGTCTGCATTCTGGACGGCTGCTGTTGTCGTAGTCCATGTCCTGGTTGCTGTCGTGCTTGTTTGTGTTGTGCCGTTTTCTTTGCGGTAGACACTGACTTCACCGCAATTGCCAAGGCCGGCGGGTGTCAGGCACTCGCCTTCGGCCCGACACAGCTCTCCGGGGGCGGAGCCGAGACAGCTGGGCAGTGAGTCCGGGACGCTCATGCACTCCTCGCTGGGGATAGGTGTCAACAGCAGACCATCAAAACAACGCGGCCAATGCAGGCAAATCTGCCAGGGTGCCAAGCCCAAAATTGGCAATCGTGCCAATATCCTGGGTGTGTAGACTCTCCGCCGTGAGGCATGCGGGCTGTAGCGGATGATGCCAGCTGGGAAAAACAGCTGGCCACTGGAGGACTTATTCAAATGCAAACCGTCAATGGAAAGATGATCACCGTCACGGTCGCACAGTGCACTGATTTTGGTTACAGTTACTATGCTGTTGTTCGGAGGCTCGAAAAAACACTCAAAGCCAGATTGCATTTTGTCCGAAGGAGGCCCCACGCACTCGAGACCTGATTCGGAATCGATAGCACAAGGCCCAGAATGGTCCCAAAGCCCTGTTTGCATCAGTACTTGGGGCAAAGTAGAGGTCGTTTGTGTCGTTGTTCGGGTGCCAGTGCTGGTCAGGGTGGTCGTCGTCAGTGTACTACCATCAAACTTCATGTAGACATCACGTGTAGGGGGGTGGGTGAAGCTGCTGTCATAGCAATTGTCAATGTCAGTTCGCGTGCCACAGCTTCCATCACCCTCGCAAAACTCGCCCGGAGCAGCCTTCTGACAGTCTGGCAAGGCTTGCGCCCCCAAAGGGCAATCTGGAATGGAGACCGGCATGAGTGCCAAGCCATCTGCGCACGAAGGCAGATCCTCGATGCACAGTTCCCAACCTCTATCTGAATCAGCTGCTGTGCTGCCAGAATGCCAAAATATTGGGGAGTGGACTACAACGAGCTGCGGACCCAACCACTGTGGACCACTGTAAGACCTGCCAGACACGGTGAGAAAATCTTCGTAGCGCTCTGTTGCGAAGGATACAACCTTCACCACGAAGAAGTTCGGCACTGATGCCACACAGGACTCGTTCACACCATAGGCAGCTGGGAAATTCGGACTGTGCAAGCATCCGTCGCGCACCTCACATGGCCCAGCATGTTGCCACAGGCCGACCGGGGAATCAGTAAACTCAAAGCTGGGTGTTGTTGTTACGGCTATGCTTGTAGACGTCGTCGTCGGCATACTCTTCCTGTAGACACTTCGACTTGGACAATTGCCCAAATCGTTTCTAGTACCGCAGATGGGAGTCTCGGGCGACCCCTCCGCCCCCATGTCCAACATACCCTCGCAGAGTTCACCCGGCTCCACGAAGTCGCAACTTGGAATAAACTCAAGCACTCCGGGGCACTCTGTCAGTGGCACTGGCTCAAGAGGCAAACCGTCAGCGCAAGATGCGAGCTCCGTGACACACACTTGCCAGCCATACCCGGTTGTGTTGCCCACGGCACTGCTTGCAGCCCTCCATGAGATGTTCCCGTTGACGAGAAGACCTCTGCCCTCGGTCAGCTGTGTCCGCTTGTACTCTTTTCCTGACACACGCAGTCGATCGGAGTAAGCCGAGGAACCTTCATCCCGTGTAGCGAAAGCCTGGACCCGCACATAGGAGGGATACGTCGAAAAGAACACCTCGCAGCTGTCGTTGTCGGCATAAGCAGAGGGGAAGTTGGAGCTTTGTACACAAGGGCCGACGACTTCACAGCGGCCTTCCTTGCCTGGCCATCTGCTTCGGTCTGTGGCAAGTGCTGAGCTAACGGGCAGCCAACCGGCTTGGTTTTGGTTGGAGTTTCCGCCGTAGCCGTATCCGTAACCATGGCCACCGTCGGAGCTATCATCCGAGGCTTCCTCCGTATCAACGTCCGGCATGGGGGGCAGTGTCTTTTCTTGCTTTTTCTTGATGTAAACCTCTTTACCTGGCACAGGGACTACCTTATCGGGCACGTTGGGCCGGCCAGGTACCACGACAACTCCTCCTGGCACGTGCAGGATGAGGTAGCCGTCATCTTGAGTTGGGGCTTCCACACGCGGCATCAAGAATCCTGGTGTAGCTGTTGGCGATGGTGCAGCAGGATTAGTTGCTCCTGGCTTTCCCACTGGCGGTACCAAAACTCCACCTGCGCCTGGCAATGGCACCACCACAGGAGCTGGTGAGCCTGACGTTGCTGTTGGCGATGGTGCAGCAGGATTAGTTGCTCCTGGCTTTGGCACTGGCGGTACCAAAACTCCACCTGCACCTGGCAATGGCACCACCACAGGAGCTGGTGAGCCTGACGTTGCTGTTGGCGACGGTGCAGCAGGATTAGTTGCTCCTGGCTTTCCCACTGGTGGTTCCAAAACTCCACCTGGCAATGGCACCACCACAGGAGCTGGTGAGCCCCGCAAAAATGCAGGGAGTTCATCCAACTCATCGACATCGTCCACTCCTTTTGCCACTGCTGGCTCGTCCACCAGCTTAAGAAGGAGGATCTCAACGAAACCGCCTGGCACTTCCACGACGACTTCCGAGGCTACCCCTGCCACAGCCGGGACGCGCAAGATGCCGCCTGGCACGTCAACCCGTTTGACAGGTCCCGGTCGAACTGGCGCGGGCGACCCAAGCCCAAGCGGCACATGAGCACCGACGTGGCTGGGGAGGGTGCGCCGACGCCGAGGCACCGAGCTGCGCCGTCGTCGGGGCCGTCCAAGAAGGAGAGCGGTGAGGAGGATAGTAAAGAGACGGAGAAGGAGAATAAGGAGCAGGAGAATAGCGGCGCCTGGCGCCCCAGGAGCCGATGCCCCAGCGGCGGCGGCCGGACAGCTGGCGAGCCTGCGGCTGCCTTTCATCTTCCCATGAGGCAGGGACATCCTCGTATGCTGCCAGCTGGTAGCAAAGCAGGAAAACAATGAGTAGCTGCATGCCGGCTGCTGATAACCCCCGATGCGGCCCGGATACGAGCCCTTTGACCCTTCGAGGCAGCAAAACTGCAGCAGGAGCTTCAACACTGCTCGACAGACTTCTCAGTTTCGCACAGAGTGCCAACCTCCGAACCCCATCTCTCTGGGCTCGCTGCCACTTGGGAGTCGGGGCCTGACGAGTGCGGTTCTCACGATCTGATCATTCCAACAACCTCTTCACTGTTGAAAAATACATATGAGAGCATGGAGCATCCTTGGTCAGTCAGAGTTAGAGTCAGTTAGAGGCTTGCGCCAGACAGCCAACACGCGAGCTTGCCTGTCAAACAGCCCGAGCCGTATACATCACATACAGGTCACTTGTGCTAGGGGATGGTCCTCAGCATGCTCCTACCCTTGATTCTGCTCCTGGCACTGCGCGACTCCTCCTCCTCCTCCTCCTCCTGCTGCAGCCTTTGATGTGGGGTGCTGCCGCTATCCTCCGGCCTTCCTGTACTCCCCCTCCCCTCGTAGAGTATCCCTGGACTGCCCATCCTCAAAGTGTGCCGCAGAGTGTCGTGCCCATCCCCTCAGGAGTATGCACGGAGTGCTCATCCCCAAAGTCTCGCCATGAAAGTACTGTAGGCCCACCCTGGAGTGCCCATCTCCAGAACACAACACAGAGTATCTTGGAGAGCCCACAGTTCCCACCTCGCTCCCCGCCGAGTGCCCTTTGAGATCACCCTCCGGAGTATCCCCTGTGGTGTCCACACAGATCATACCGCAGAACATCTCCTGCCTCCATCAGGAGAAGAACTCGCAGCATACCGGCAGAGTATCCTTGCAGCGCCCACCCAAGGGTATCCTGTATGGAGGGCCTGCACCCAGCAAACCCCACAACACAGCATCCCAGGAGTGTCCACCTCTCCAACGTTTATCCCGAAGACTTTCGTTGAGAGTTGGGATGTTCGAAGCAACCAATTTGTTGCTGGGCAGTAGGTCCTTCGATTGTCCCCAAAGAAAGCTTGAGCAGTGCAGTCCAGAGTTCTTACGGACCTGCATGCTGCCCGAGTGGCTCTAAAGGCAATGGCCCCGTGACTTCTGAGGATGCAACCAGAATAGTACGAAAAAAATAAGAAGCATACTCATAGTATTGATAAAGCAGGCTGGAAGGAAGCACTCCTAAGGCCAGGGCCTCGGAAGCCCTCCCTGGTGCAGACGGCAGTGAAGCGACTGCGCCGCAGGGCTTTGGCTGACTGCTTGCGTGGGGGTTTTTAGGGTTCCTTAAGGGCTCCTTTAAGGGATCCTCCAGGGCTCCTTTGTCATGGCTGGTTCCGACTGACCATCGGTTCGAGCCCTCTGCTGATGGAATTTGACAACCCCCTCGCCGTGAAGATTATCGAAGATGATCTCTTCATAGCCCGAAAGAAAGGCTGAAAACTGACACCTTCCAGGGGTTGGCGTTTAAGGCCCGCCTGGGTAGCCCGCGGTGGGTGCGCCCTCCTCTTGCAGAGTCTCTTCTTGGGCGGCCTTCAGGGTCAAGCAGATCTTTTTGACACTTGCTCTGGTCCGGAAAGCCCCGCCGTGAAGAATCAGCTTGGACATCCCCTCTGACGCGGAAAACGTTGGATTCATAATGCCATGCTCAGACCCTTCAGACCCTGTGCCCGTCGAAGACACAAAGCAGCCTGAGCCCCGGCCTCGCCAAGCCTTCGCACAGAATCACAAACGCTCCTCGGAGCTGCAAAGCAGCGAAGCGTGTCTTTCGACGGCAACAAGGAGGTCTCAACATCTCGGCAGAGAGCCGTCCTAGAGCTAAGAAGCTCAGTTGCCCTTCGGTCGTGCCACGTCGGACGTACACTTCGGTCGTGAGCATGGCCCAAACAGCAAACAAACGAGGCCAAGCAACTCTGCGCGGAGGAATGCTTGCCGGAACTGCTCCTTTCAATTGCTGAGGCTGCCGCTAAACTCGGAGGTAAATTGCACTGAGACGAGCGCACGACCCCGGATCCCTGTTATGGTGCGCACAATCTTGTGGCAGCCATGCGTTCGTCTTTCGAAGAGGGAGAGAGAGCTTCATGCCTACGGCGGACAGCGAGACAACCAACCTTCAACATGCGCCTAGAGTAGAGCCGAGGACATAGGGTTCACTGGGCTTCCGGCTCTCGAGCCGGACAGAGCATGGTAGTCGACATATCGGTCTTCACGGCTTCACAGCTTTGACTCTGGGTTCACTTTTGCCCGATTACAAGTTCATGGGGTCGCGCCCAAATTTGTGGAGCCATCTATCCCATCTGTCCCAACCCTAGAAATGAAGTCGGGCCCAGATCTTCGGGGGCGATTCAACACATCTCCTCGCTGTAGCCTCCGTAGGGCTTGTCTTCGCAGCCATGGTTGGCGACCTGTCAGGGGAAACTTTGCCCACCCCACGCCCACCCCCCCCCCCCCTCCCCCGGGCACCCACCGAGAGTTTGTAGAATGTAGAAGC
>CAJNJA010017615.1:0-10900 GCA_905231915.1 Symbiodinium necroappetens
GCCGTTGGGGAAGGGGGTGGTGCAAGACTCAGAATGCTCATGAGGCTCGTCCGCGGCCAAGTTTCCGGGGCCAGAAAGCGGTTTCACATGTAGTGTGGACACAAATTCCCTCAACTGTACTTCCTCCTGGCCAAATGGCCAAGTTTGAGAATTGTGACAGTGTCCACTGGCAGCCTCAGCAATTTTCCGTCCAGGTTATTGAGCCCGAAACTGGGGTTGAAAAAGTGAAGAGAAAATGGCTTCAACGCACAGGCCCTGAAGTGTACGCAAGAACCAGACCAGATTCGCACTGGATTCTGAGCGTCAAGTAGTTTCGAACGAAAACAGACCTAGAAAGCATCTCTTCTTTGGAATCTACTGTGCGGTGGAAGTAGAACTCTTGAAGACAGACAGGAATCTCAAACCATGCCCTTCATTCAGACTTTGAGAAGTGGAAAGCTTCACTTTTGACTTTTACTCCAATCCGTTTGGTTGGCGTCCGAACTCCTTGAGATTTCTCAACTCCAACTCCAGCCCAGGATTCAAATGAAACGAGCCAATCCGGAACCTGCAATCTCAGATTCCAGGTTGCAAGAGTCGAAGAAGCTAGAAGCTCAACGGGGCCATTCTGCGGGATCTATCACCAGAAGTCTCGACCATTTCGGTGTCCAGTCGGTGCTGCAAGCACCGACAGTCCAGTGGTCTTACACAGGTCCTCATCGACTTCAGGCGTCCAGGTGCTAGCATTTACCACAAAAACACTTGAATGCGGATGGATCACAACTGTCCACCTGGGAAGAGCTGTATGGCGCTGAAGATGACGGGATGCGAATGCCTATGCCTCGTCTTCGACTGCTGCTGAGAATGCATTTCCAGGCGGAGCGACTGTTGTTTCCCAAGTCGCGAATGCTCTGAACCCTAGCAGAAGTGGTTCTCATGAATTGTCAATGCTAAAGGCAGGTGAGCGCACTGAGCTGAGTGCTTAATTTACAGGAGTGCCTGATCGAATGCCGCATGTTTGGAAATGCAACTTTGTTGTTGAAATGTTGAATGGGTTTTCTTTAGCGGATTGCCGAGAATGAAGTTCTTGGACACAATGATGTAGTGCAAAGCAGGACCCGACTATGAGCACAACGACTGTACAGTGCAATGTGCCTCATCTTTTGTGAGTGAGTCGAATGCTCTGCGGTGTTCGAGCAAAAGTCCTGAATGAGAGCAATGCGGTGCAATTGTTTGAGTTCGTTTTCTTTCGTATTGAATGTTGATTGGTCTTGTTTACTACTGTGCTAAATGTCACAAACCCAATGCACCTGCGCCTATGTGCAGAATGCCATGATGCCACGTGGCTCAAGACTGGACGACTGCTTGGTTGCACGAAGGAAACATGACTGTGTGGTCTGATTGAGGGGAGCAGACTGTTCACGTGTAGGAGTGGTCCCAACTGGTAGGATTGTATAGTGGAATTTTGCACCACCACCACCACCAGCACCACCGCCATCCTTTCTCCTCCTTCCACTGCTGCAGCTGCCACTCTTGCTAAACCCTTCAACTACTACTACTGGCACGACTACTGCGACGACCACCGCGACCAGACGCTACCACGACGATGACCAGCTAGGACGACAAAGTCCACGACAACGGCGACACCAGCTATGACAAATTTTTTGGATAACTCTATTTATCAAGCTGGGATTACTGCTTCTGTCTCTCATTTGGGTCATGTCTTCGACTCATGTTAAGCGAATGCTTAACCATGGCCCACTTTTACCCCAGTGCACAAATCAACCAGCAGGGCTGCTAGCCAATGCGCGAATCTTGCTTCCTGGCTTCGAGGCGCCTCACTAGTGACGCTAGGCGAACACGCCACATTCGCCGATTTTTCTTGGAGGAATTGTGTTTCCTTTCCCTGCGTATGAGCTCCTCAGGGCCTCGATTCCCGCTCCGCGCGTGGTTCAACCGGGCCAAATTGGAGCAGCTCTGTCGGAACGCACTTTCCGCAGACGATCCGGGTCATTTCTTTCGTTCCTTGCAGGACAGCCGAGTACGGAAGTGCTAAGACGATGAGTCGCCAGACTTCAAAAGGGTTGCGATGGAAGTCTTGCCCGGGAATTTTTCGGTTCGACGCTGCTTCTCTGCTGGCTACCAGCGTTGCGGCCATTAAGGCTTGTGGAAGTCGTTTCGGCGGACGGTGTCCCGGCTCCGTGCGAGCCACCCGTGTTCTCGTCACCATTGGTGGAGGCGCTCGCTGCCTGAAACTTCTGCTCCCCACTTTTTCTTGGAGGCCGGAGTGATTGAGTTACAGTGCGGAAGTGCTGGAGTTGGTCGGGAAGTGTTTTGGTAGGAGTGACTGGGGTTGACTGTTGTAGGTGCAGGTCTGGTAGTCCCGGAAACTCCCACTGTGGTTTGAGTTGTTGTGTGTGTTTGGAGAACACATGGCAGAGCTAGGTTTCACTTAAAGTTGCGCAGACGACGCCTCGCTGCTGTGTGTTTTGACGCGGAGACGAAAATGTCTCAAAAATGTCACCTTTGCAAAGTCAGCATCCGTGAAGATCTTCGCCTTTGCCACAAGATTGAATTCGAGAAAGCCGGGATTCACCTGTTCCTTCTTCTGAAGACTCCCTGTTGCTTCTCGGCTTTCATGGTCTAGGTTTTCTTCTTGTTGTCTGCCTTCTGCTGTGCTGCCTTCCGTTTCTTCAGCAATTGCAATAAGGTCGATGGTAACAATTCTGGTAGGTTAGTTCCAAGAACGTCTTTGTACGGTGTCTCGGAAGCCTATAGAGTGAAGCGAACCCGAATCGGTTACAATTTCTTCAGTGCCCAGACTAAGTTGATTAACTTTGACGTGAATGCAGCACACGAATGACGCCTTTTCTCAACCGTGCCAGACATTGAACTCAACGAAGAACTGTGTTTTACTGACGGCCGCCTGAAGAAGTTTTCTTTCGGCTGAGCTCAAGTACTGCACGGAGCAGTTCTCCGCAAAAACCAACCGTGCAGCTGCCATGACGGTCGATACTGTGCCAAGAAATGTTTTGGAGGAGAGTTGGTCTTATGGTGGCAGGAATGCAAAGAACCGTGCGGAGGCAGAAGCATTCAAGTTTTTCCAAGCTTCGTAAGGGATGGGTTCGAAGAGTTATAAGATCTTGGAGGATTCTCCTTAACGTTGGAGAGATGACAGTCTCACAGCACACAAGTTTACCTGCAGCATATGGAAGACACCGTGAAGCGGTCTCTAATACGTTGAGCAGGAGGCGCCGCTGGGCTGGCGGTCTACACATGTTGTTTGCAGGGTGCTCTTGGTGTGCCGCCTCAGAAGCACTTTCACTGATGTGTTCTGATGATATGCACTGATTGTGAGATGCCATACTCCATTTATTAGTCGCCGCGGCAAGAGCCAATATCAAAGGGTGCAGCATGCCGAACTTTATCGATTTGTTTTGGGGAGAACGGAAGGGGTGTGTGCATTGCCGAAGCAGAGAAGGCAGTTTTGGAAGTTTCTGAAGAGAGTCCTGACTCACCTTTGCACCAGCTTGGGATGGTTTATCGATGTGAGTCGTCTTTAACCATTTACTGACGTTGCTCTGGTTTTTCATTGGCGTTCCTCGTTCCAAAGACGAAGTGCTCACATTTGGCTCCGAATTGATGTTGCTAGCTGCACCTGTTGCCTGGAGAAGAACATGTTGGTCAAATTCTTGCAGCTTGGCGGCAATTCATTCCTTGCAGCATGCAAAGCTTGTTCCCGCTTTAAGGACTCTCGTGAGCTGCGCGGCTGTTCGGGATCAGTCCTCCAAACATAGCTTCGGACGTACAAAGGCATGCTCCAGAGTGGCTACCAGGAGCCTGGATCCAAAAATGTAGCTTGTTTTTCAACTTCATTGCAGGCTTTGTTGGTGTGTGGACACGAGGTTCAGCAGCAAATACGTCTCCCCAAGTGTAACAAACTCAGAAGGAGCAGGTGTGGCCAAGTCTTTCTTGTCGGGTCACCCGGAACACGCCTGAAAAGGGGCCTAGAAAACATCCCATGGAGCGTGATGTGAACTCCGCGTCTTTAGGTTTATTGTTCTGGGCCTTTGGCTCGGTGGCATCCGTGTCTGGGTTGTTTGAGTTTAAGTCGCCAGCTGCATCATCGTATTGATTTAGGGTTTAGGGTTTAAGGTCCTTCTTGAAGTTTGGGCTAAGCCTCAATTCGTGCTCTTCTGAAAGATATGTGCTGACAGTTCGAGGTTGTCAGTTTATCCCAAGGTGAGCATAAGACCATCGGACCCGCAGACGGTACATGCGCAGGACCAATGCAACAGAGTTTGATTTTCCTTCTCTGATATTTGATGACCCGGACTTCAACTACCTCGAATCTCGCGAAATGTTCCTTGCGATCACGGACGACTGCAGTGAGCATTTAACTGGAGTTAAGCTCCACCCAGTCCATGTCTCTCTGGAAGGGAAGAAGGCCATGCTGGAACAACGCTTCAAGGTGAAACAGCTAAAGCATGCCCTGCAGTCAGCATCTAAGATGGATGAAAAGTATTTCAAAGAGCAGTATCGGCTTATGAACGGGAACGACATCAAGCACGTCCCGGTGGTGGAACTCCACGTGTTTCCGTCAGACCCGCGAAATGTGACATCAATTTGGCAGGTCTTGATTGTTCCTCGTGCACGTGAAGTCTTTGGTCGGCATTTGTTCCTTTGCAAAGCAGAGAACCAATGTGTGGCAGATATGCACTTCGAACCCTTGCCATGGCGTTTGCAGACCTGGCTTGGAGGATGGGATTCAGATCTCGACATGCGCAGGTCCACCCCCACAGAGTTGATCCTCTTCACAGAGATAGCTGTGATCGCAGGCTTGGCACTGCTACTTGGCAGCCTCTGTGGAGTCGGAATCCTGTGGTGGCAAAAACGGCGGCAACAAGCACCGGTGACCCAAGCTGCCGCGATACATGAGAAGCTCTTGAAGGAAGACTTGTCCAAGGCCGGGCAGCTTTCCCTACAGGCGATCGGCCCACAGGCACCCCAACAGACGTGGCGAAGCCCTGAAACCCAGAAGAAGTTTTGGAGGTGCTTCTCGAAGGTTCCCAGTGTCCTGCCTAGTGTCCTAGTGTTGCATGTAGAGGGTTACAGCACTTTTTTTGCTGTGTGCAAGCCGAACTTCAAAGCTGGGCCACACTTAGTGCAGAGGCTGCCAGCCCAGCTAGCAGGGTGCTTCGCATTCCGTCAGGTCTGGAGGAATATAGTTACGAATTGTCTTCTGCAGGTGACTTCAGGCTGCTTCCAAGAGGGTTCTACAGGAGCTCAGGATGACAGTTTTGGAGAGAAAACGGACAGGGCAGAACTCAGCTCACCGAATGAGGGCTGCCCAATGTAAATTTTGATACGAAAGCCTTCGTAGAATGCCAGTTGGTTTGGGACGCTTCAAAAGCGCGAGATGCCGCAAAACAAATGACCACGAGTGTGTTGGGATCCAATTTCACATCTCTGCACACGACGGCTCGAACAAAATGCCTGGCAGGTGTTTCATCTCAGCCGGCATTGCTTCCTGCACGAGGAGGCATGTGATACGACTGCTTCAAGCGATGAACTGAATGCGGGTACGAAAGTGGAGCTGCTCGGAGTGCAGCTCGCCGCGAGAAGATCTACCTGGAAGGCAGTCTCAGGTTTAGATCTCTACGAGATCTTTTGCCAAATATGCGGCCAGCCCAATTCCGCAGTCTGGGGCTTGATCCGCGCGAAGGAGGTTGAGCAGGGCAGTGGCTGGGCAGTTCTCTATGATGAAACCGTTGGTCTCGAGCTGCTTGTAACTGGCCCACAGCCAGCCAAATATCAGGCCCCGGACGTTCTAGTGCCGACAATGATCAACTTCATGACGAGAACCTTGACCTTGCTTGTTTCATACTTGTCGGCACTATGGATGCTTCTGGAATGCATGCGAGCATGGTTTGGTTGGCGATCCTTCCTGCTCATGGCTGCCTGCCTCCTGGCCATGCATGTGCTTGTGTTGATAATGCGAGGCCGATCCTTCCTCCTGGGCTTGGATTATGAAGAAGTGCTCGAATCTCGTCAACTGCTTCGCCTGGGGAATGGGCAGGCGTGGAGCTTCAGCACCTTCCTAGCTTTGCTGGCAGTCGTTGTCAGCATGCTTATGCTGTACGCTCCCCTCGAGTTGGCTTCTCTTCCAGCCTGTGTGACGTTTGCAGTATTTCTTGCTCTGCATGTCCAGTCTGCGGATGCTGCCACGTCTGCTCTTGAAAGCTGGCGGGCACCTCAAATGGAGCGCTTCGAGTTCCTGTGCGTCAACACAGAGCAGTTCGGCATCACGGATCGAAGGCCCTCGCAGCTCTCGCGGTCAAGGGCTTTTCGGCGGCTGGCTGTTCAAGGCATCGTTATTTTCACGCTGGCAGTCAGCCTGCTTGTGGGGAACTTACTACTTAGCCCTGTTTGCCATTGCATGCTACCAGTGTCGTGTTTACTTCCGTGGCGATGCCATCTTCTGAAAGGCGTGGTGTAGCACAGGTCCCAGTATCTCTAGTTCGATGCGTCAGTACTTTCGGCTTGGCCTGCTTCGATCAAACAAGGCTCAGGATCATGTGTTGGGGGTGGTTATCTGCTGCCTCGTCCGTGGCCTTGCTCCATGTTGGTTGCTGATTTCTGTTTGTCCTGTGGGCATCTCGCAAGGGAGGGGTTTTCGGAAGATTTCGGAAGCCTCCAGGACAACCTCGGGTGACTTGTTTGAATACTGGTGGGGGATGGAAAGTAGCAGGCGCCGGAAAAGAGGAATTGGACGGTTTGGTCGATGACTGGCAAGCAATGCCAACAACGATCTCGCGTGCCCCCAGCAAGTCTGAACCTTGAAAATTCAAGCTCCCGCAGCTCTGAAGACCGAGGTGGTGCTGGTGCTTTATCGGGATTCCTGTCAGATGCGTGGGGAGCTCGTGCACTACAGTTGGAGCCGCGGATATTTGGTGTATCCTTCAGAGGCTCAGGCTGTGCACAACACCTTGCTCCTTGACATTCGGGCGGACTCCTTGGAACTAAGTCTTCAAAAGGGCAAGCACACACGTTCGGTGACCGTCACGGTTGAGCACCCAGGCTTGTCAGACCGTTTCCCTACCAGTATCGAAGAGCAATCGTCAGGAGACTGCCAAATCTCTCTGCCAAGGGGTCCTTCTTACAGCCGAGTTTCGGTTGATGCACTTGGTGACTTTGTGAACACTACGTATGTCACGCATATTCTTCGGATTGGAGAGGCCGTAACGGTCTCAATGTCGAGCCCAATGATGCATCACAGTGAAGACAGCCCTGCATCCCACAGTTTTCAGGAAGAGCGGCGGTTGGCATTTCAACTCGCGAATCCCGTGTGGAACGTGCCCGACATTGACATGGCAACCAACTCCACAGTGCAGGTGGGGTGGCGTCCAGCCGTTCTTGCACCGCTCAGGCCGGGCCTGCATGGCGCTGTGATGCCACATGTCGGCACATCATGTGTTTGCACGGATGTGCCCGGCTTCGGCCGATGTGCAGTGGAAGAAGCCGTTCGAGCGAGTGAAGCAGCGCCGAGTTTATGCATCTTCCAGGAAGAGGCGATGTCAGAAGTGCGCCCGTTTCAATCAGAGTCCAGCATCGCTGGAAATGAATCAGACATCCTGGAGTGGTTGCAAAATGTCTCAGTCAGCGGAAAGTCTGTGAGCCTTCTAGCAAGCCCCGAAGGCCGTGAAGTGGACATGGAGACCGCAATACCATTCACTGTCATGAACGACAGCAGGGTGAACACCAGCATCGAAAGTATCTTTCAGGTATCACTTCCTGCAACATGGTTGACTGGAGAGGGTACACGCATAATTGCGAGCTTCACCGAAGACCCGACGGATGTTGAGGTCACTGACATTCCTGTGATGGTCGTACCCTATGCCCCCCAAGTCACGCTTCGCTTTCCAAGCAGCGCCGGCGAAGCTTTCTTGCTTCCAGAGGCGTCAGCCACGTCTGACCAATACTATGTTCTTTGCGGTGGGAGGGCCGTCAACATGAGTCTGTTGCGCTCCGACATATCGGATGTTCGTTTCTCTACGCGGCTTCTGCAAGGGAAGGGCGGTCTAAACTGCAACCGTGCGACTGACCGGGAAGAGTGGCTGGAGCTAAAAGCAGTCCGCAAGAACAATTCATGCACAGGTGAGTGCCCGCAGTACAGAACCAGAGGTGAAGGCTACGACATTCGCGTGGTCAGATCGCCCGACACCTGTCTGGAAGAGGCCATTAAATTGAAGAATATGTCTGCGGTGCTGCTGGTCTTGCAAAGCATGGTCACGAAGAACAGCGTCTTGTATTGTTTATTGACAACAGTCTCAGGGTTGGGTTCTTGTGGAATTTTTTGTTGGGCGAAGCAGTATTCTTTTTCAGAACATATTCTCGACGTGTCCGTTTCGAACACTAGCTGCCCAGCGGTGCCGTTGGTTCGGGCTTTCGGGGTGACAGAGTGGGTTTTGTGGACGAAGGCTGGGGCATCTGGGCCGGCACGAGGGGACCGACGGAGAAAGCACAGGGTGTTCGGGGCACGCTTCCGTTCACCTTTCATGGGCGTGGCTTTGCAAGAAGAGGATTCCGCCTCCATTAATTCCCTGGGATTGGCTCTTCCTTCACCATCCTCGCACTGATGTGGGTCGGAAAGTTAGTGGTTTCGGATTCTGGTTTCGATCATTTGTGGCGGCCGCCACCTTGCCCTACGCGTGGCTTTACCGAAGTGAACAATGTGTTTGCTACTGCTGGGGCTACCTTAAAGTCTATGTGTCGGAACTTTGGATGGGGAACGTGCGCATGTGCAGAATCAATTGTGGAAGTTGCCAGCAACTCACGACGGCACTGAGTTTGTTTTTGGGTTGCCCGCTTGACGATGCATCTTTTTTGGTGCAAGCTGGGCATGAGACTCTTGTAGCCTGCAGAGCTCGCTGGATAGAACCGAGGCCCCTGTTACAATGATTTCGGCTTGTGGGACTTTGCCCTCAGCTTGGAGCATACAGGTGATTGGGAGAGCTCTGTTGAGCAACTCATGCAGGAAATGGACCCGAACCAAATGTATCGAGATGAGACACCACTTCAAGCGGCTGCGGCCAGAGGAGATGTTGCGGCGATGCGTCTGCTTCTCTCGGACGACAGGGTCAGGAAGGAGGCAGCGGAATGTGAACCAGTTGCGCGCAGAGGGGCATGCCTACTAGGGTGCAACTTGCGCGGAGCAAGTTCGAGTCTGGCACATGCATCTAGGATAGAGATGTTGACACTAGCCAAGTGCAGGTGGACAAGCAGAACAGCAAGAATGAGACGGCCTTGATGCTTGCCAGCGATTCCTGCCATTTGGAGATCATTCAGCTTTTAATACAGCACGGTGCGCGGGTCAACTTGTTTCGCCAAAAGCGAGGGAACAACGCTGCCGCTGTGCTGCAGGGAGCGAGACTGTCCGTTATCGGTGTTCTCATTCGGGGAGTGGATGTTTTGTTTCCAATAATCCAACAACAGAAGCTGCAACTTCTTTCAGGAGAAAAAGCTGAATTGTGAAGCCGGACCAACACCACTGGTGTCAATGCTGGCGAGTGACTATCGTAGAGTACCAAGTTGTAACGACGGTGATGGAGACGGTGCCCAGATGAGCAAAGTCATGAAGGTACTGGAAGAGAACGGGACCGCCCTGAACACATCCGACTGTGACTACAGAGGACGGGTGGTGGCAGTGTTGCATGTTTCTATGCCCTGGGATATGTTCAGCCACTTTGCCCATGCCATGCCATCTGTGCTTGGGCAGACAGGGCTTCCCGTTCTAGTAGTCATACGCTGGGACCCTGGCAGGTTGGCTTTTGCAGCTGGCGTTCAGCCACCGCGACCCGCGCCTTCTCAAGATCGTCCTGGATGCTGGGTCATCTCCGCAAGATGCCGTGTTGCCAATCGTCGCTTCGATGTCTCGTACATCTTACGAACCTGGCTTCCTCGGTGAGGCAGCAGGACTCCTGCTGCACGCTAAGATGGACCCGACTCACGAATACCGACCAAAGAAAACTCTACTTAGCATGGCTGCCAGGTATTGCCGTGTTGAGGTCGTACGGGATCTCCTTGTGCCTCCGACTGTGCTGGATAACGTGACCCGGAGCCTCTCAGAAAAGCAAAATCGCGTTTGCAGCAGAAACAATGCGTCCGCCAGCAATGCCATCGCTCGACTTCTTGAAGATGGTGTGAAGGGGTCCTAGAGCCGGTTGCGCTGTATGCAAGAGCAGACCTCGCCCCGAGAAGAAAAAAATATCTCAGAAAGCTCATGCAGTTGACCGGACAGAGGTGGAAGCAAGAACTCTTGACATCTGTTACACGAATGAAGCGGCTTGCGACTTGCGACTTCGCAGCGCCTTGTAGTCGCTCAAGAGTAGCGCGAGCAGTGATTTGCCAACTACAGACCTTTCGGAAGCAGGCGCCCTGGCATTCGAAAGTCTTGTCTTTCGCGGTTTGGCACGTCTTGCAGCATGTGACTGAGGTTCCATCTCGATTGAAGCTCGGGCGGTCTTGCAGTTCAGCATGCGTTCCGCGAGAGCCTCCACCGTGGCTGTTGCGCTCGCTTCTTGTCTGCAAGGCCGGCAGTCCGCCAGGACTGAATAAGCAGGTGATAAGTAAGGTTATAAGTAGGCCAACCAGAATTAGGGTACTTGCAAATCTACTTATACCCTAGGCCTTCAAGCACCACATCGCCGCAAGGTTTTCCTTGCATGGTCCTCAAGGGGCATAAGAGAGGCGCCTCGGCAAAGTTTATTGTGTGTACGTACGCACGCAAACACACGCACGCACGCACGCACGCACGCACGCACGCACGCACGCACGCACGCACGCACGCACGCACGCACGCACGCACGCACGCACGCACGCACGCACGCACCCACTCACTCACTCACATTCACTCACCCAC
>CAJNJA010017616.1:0-10900 GCA_905231915.1 Symbiodinium necroappetens
CGTGCGTGCGTGCGCGCGCGTGGGTGGATGAGTGGGTGGGTGGGTGGGTGGGTGGGCGGGTGGGTGTAAGAAGCCTCAACCCTACATACCCAGAGCCCTAAGACTCCCCAGACGCCCACACCGCTTAAACCTCAAAAACCCTGAAAACCCGAAACACCCTAAAACCCTAAAAATCCTGAAAGCCCCAAAAAACCATAAAACCCCAAAAACCCTAAAACCCTAAAGATTAAACTTTGAACCGCCGGTCCTGGGTCATCGGCACAGGCACCTCCACCTGCTGCTCCACATGCTGGTGGATCTGACCTGAGCATTTGGGGGTTTAGGGTTTAGGGTTTGGGGTTTAGGGGTTTAGGGTTTAAGGTGAATTATAGGGCTTAGGAATTTGAGGCTTGGGGTTTGGAGGATTAAGGAATCAGCGCATTGGGTCTGGAGTTCAGGGTTTAGGGCCTGGCGATTTTTAGGGCATTCGGACACGGTTTGGGTTTAGGGAGTTGGGCTTTCGGCTTAGGAATTAGGGTTGAAGTTTGCTGAGAGTCTTAGGATTCGGGGGTCAAGGCCTTGCACTGTCGGGAAAGCAAGAGGCTCTTGCCATAGGGTGTTGCAAGGTCTGAATAGCATTTCTGGCTTCAGCTGTCTAGGTTCTTCATGTCATATAATACCCTAAACCCTAAACCCCATAATGTCTTGGCTCTGCGGCATGCAGGATGCCGAGCCGATGTCTTGCTTGCAGGCGCCCGATACAGATGCACAATCCTAAACTCTCAAACCTCAACTTCAACTGGCCTTCTTCTCGGCGCATGAGTCTTTCGGAGTTTTCTTAACCCCTCCCCAACCCCCAAGCCCACCCTAACTCCCTCATGCCCTAAACACTAAACCCTAACCCCAAACCGAAAAGCCTTTAACCCCCTAAACCCTAAACCCTAAACCCTAAACCTGAAGCTTAGTCCTTCGGGTTCCGCGAGATCGGGATGCCCGGAAGCTTGGAAATCCCCAAGGGCCCACGTACTCTTGAGGGGTTCCTTTACGTAGGTAGGAGCTTCTTTTTAAGGTAAGGGTGTATTGAAGGTTTTCTTCTAGGGTTCTATCAAAATTTTCTGCGGCTTTATGAGGGCTTTGTAGGATTTAGAAGGAGATTCATGAGGGACGCTGGAGGGCACTGCAGGGTCCGCCTACCCAACTAGTGTGTATTTCAACCTTGATAGCCCCCCAAAGGGTTTTCAGGCAGAAGCACATACTATATGGGGGGTTTCCGAAAGTAGGGGAACCCTAATGTAATACCCCAAATAGCAGGATCCTTATTATAAGGACCCCAAAACAAGGTGCCCCCTTCTTTTCGAAAACTCCCATATAGGCTATATAGGTACATGGACAGCTAAGGGACTAGAGTCGCATCATGATTAGACTTCGGGGTTCGCATCAAGTATGTGACTTTAAGGAGTAAGAATCGGGGCGCTGGTGGTATGGTATAGGTATATTACACCATAGCTGTACAGGGCAAGGGGATAGTATTGCTACTCATGCAGCCCTCTACGTTAGATTTGGGTCTGTGCTTCTGGGCATGGCATTCTAGGGCTCCTTACTAAGGCCGCTAAGCCCTCCATCTTCAAAGGGCAAAGGGAGGGACCCTTAATGGGGATCCCTACCCTACAGTGTACAATGGGCTATATCATGGGCACATAATCGCTATATCAAGGTTACATACCTAGGTGTCCTTATTGAGGGTCCCTCCTTTCATCCTTGGACCATGCCCCACACCATGCTTCTAAAATTCCTGAAGCTCGACTTGGCTCGGGGACGAGTCTGCGTGACGATCTTGGGCACGTGCACTTGCCTGGTTGTAGTTTCAGGGCCACGCAAGGCATTCATGAATAGGTACCTCTATCGGAGCATCAACCCTAAGCCCTGAACCCCAAACCCTAAACCCTAAGACCGTAAAATTGAAAAGTTTCCCAAGCTGCTACCTAGCCGCTCCTCCTGCGTCATGGGGACCGGCACCTCGAGAGCGACAGAGCAGAGCGGGCATTGTCTTTTCAAGACCAGGGGTTCTGGGGCTCTACAAGCAGTCTACAACGGTTTAGGGTTTAGGGTTTTATAAGGATTCTACAGGGGTTTAGGGTTTAGAGTTTTATAAGGATTCTACAAGGGTTCTAACACGGGGCTTAACGGGGGTTGAGGGTTTAAGGCTTCGGGCTTCAGGGGTTTTGGATTTCGCGTTTCAGTTGGGGCTTTAGCGACTGTGCTGGTTGAGGGAACCCTTAACCTCAACCCTAAACCCATAACGCCTAAGGCCTCAAATCCGAAACCGTAAACACCCAGACGCTCTCCAGTCTTTATTTCTCCTCCTAAGGCCGCAAACCGTGGACCCAAACCCTTGGGGCCCAAAGCCGGACCCTCTCAATAAGGCCCCTTTTAAGAGTGCCATCAAGAGGGTTAAGAAGGGTCCCCTTTAAGGGGCATCCCTAATACTACCTACGATAAGCCCTTGAAGAATCCTTTATATAGAACCCTTCTGGAGCCCCTGGACAGAATCCCTTAGGGACCCTCTTATAGAACCCTTCTAGGATCCTCAGAAGCAGCGGCGCACCTCCACGACCTGCTCGACCGGCTGATGACGGACACGCGTCTGGGTGATGATCTTGGGCACCTGGGAAATTAGAGAGGTTCTCTTTCAGCTTTGGTTAGTAAAGCTTTTGCAGGGCGCTATGGTGGTTGATAACTACACGGTTTTGACAGGGGGAATCATAAGGGCTCTAGCTTTACGTATGGCCCTCGGGTTTAGGGTCTCTAGAATAAGGGTCCCCATGTTCTCCGAGACTCATGCCTGGACCTGCTCCTCCTGCGTCATGGGCACCGGCACCTGCACAGCAAGCAAAGGGGTGGTAGGGCTTAGAGGTTTACGGTTCAGGGCTTAAGGGCTTCAGGGTTTCACGGTTTAGGGTTTAGATGGGTTTAGGGTCTCAGGGCTTCAGGTTTAGAGGTTGAATGTCACATAGCCTCCATGTTAAGGGTTAGGGTTGAGATCAGGGCTGAGGCTGCTTTGGGTTGAGGGCTTTAAGGCTTTAGTCTTCAGGTGAAGCCCCGTGGCCTCGACGATTTGCTCCACGGGCTGATGACGGACTCGGGTCTGCGTAATAACCTTGGGCACGTGGACCTGCTCCTCCTGGGTCATGGGGACGGGCACCTGAACAGGCACTGGCACGATGCAGCAAAGACTCCTGCGTACTCGCTGCAGTCGATGGATGCCCTAGACCTAGACCCGATCCTTGATCCCGAAATCTAAACCCAAGCCAAAAATGCAGCAGAGCCCTCTAACGGCACTATGCCATCCCTGAACAGCTAAACCCTAAACCCGAAACCCCCAACCCTTGACCCTAAACCCTAAACAGCCTCGACAATCTGCTCGACCGGCTGGTGCACAACCCGAGGCTGCGTGACAATCTTGGGAACATGCACGACCTGGGGATGTGTCTAAACCCTAAACCCTAAACCCTAAACTGGCTTTGAAACTTAAAACAAGATCTGGGAGCTAGTCAACCAGTCGAATTCGGGTTTCGGGTCGCAACTTCCCGAACCGTATAGCCTATAACCCTAAACCCTAAACCCTAAACCCCAAACCCTAAAGGAACCCTGATAGGAACCCTAGAAGGAACCCTAGAAGTCGGTCTTGAAAGTTGAGAGTGCCTGGCTTAGGGTCGACGAGAAGATGCTGGGATTGTGGGATGTAGGGTTTTAGGTTTTAGGGTTGAGGGTTTAGGTTTTAGGGTTGCGGTTTAGGGTTTAGGGTTGAAGATTTAGGATTCAAGGATGTACCTACAAAGTCGAAGGTTTTCGAAGGGTGTTTGAAGCTCGGGGTCCGGATTGTAGATTCTACTTCAAGGGCAGTGCTCTCTTGGCTTTTTGAGAAAGCCCCACCTCCTCCTGCTGCATCGGAATGGGCACCTCAATCATCTGCTCCACGCGCTCCTGCTGCACTCTGGTCTGCGTGATGATCTTGGGGACGTGGACCACCTCCTCCTGTGTCATGGGCACGGGGACCTCGACGATCTGTTCAACGTGCTGGTGAGTCTGACGCTTCTGGGTCACCACCTGCCGATTGGGACTCAAGTTCAGTCTTGCAAAAAACTCCTCCCACCTCACCCTCACAGCATCTGCGAGCAGAGGACTCAGCAATAGGCCACAAGATCCTAAACTGTCAAGCGCCTTCGGCACGTGCACGGTCTGTTCCTGCATCATCTGGACAGGAATCTCCACTTGCTGCTCGACGTGCACATGATGGTGGCCTCAGGGCAGTTGCCACACGATGAATACAGGGGCCATAATTTTTACAGCAACGCTTGGGGGCATACTATACTAACGCTATACAGGGCCTAAATGGGAGTGTTTTTGCTGTTTTGCCAGACCCATCTATTGTCTCGGCAAGGCAAAGCAAACTACTGCTGTTGCTGTACTTCGCGAAATTGCTGTGGAGACAAAGCTATGACTATAGTTGACAGCACAACTACTGCTATCTACAAGTCAAAGACAGCATGTTATGTTCTGTATTGTCGCGAAACCGCTATTAGCATAACTGGGGAGATGGTATGCGAAAGAGTGTCCAATCAGTGTCAGTAGTATGACAAGTATCAGTTTTCAATACCACAGTGCTACACAGAATGCAAGTTGGCAAAGTACTGGGCACCTCCACGTGACAATCCGTCAACTCTGCTTGAGCAGTTAGGTGTTCTGTTAAACGGCTGTCATTTGCATTCTGTGGCTACCACCACTACGACAATCAGCCCGAAACCCCAAAACCCCAAACACAAAAAAAAAGTCTTTGAGCGCCTAAACCCCCTGAAACTCCTAAGGCCCTTTAAAAACCACCCCTCCGCAAAAAAAAAAAAAAGAAAAAAAAACACTAAAGTCATAAAGCCTGAAATCCGAAGTTCACGCCTCATATACAGCCTTTCCAAAACCCATAAAACCGCTGAGCCCTAGATCCTAACCACAAGCCCCCAACCAGGCATCTCCTCACATAAGACTCTAAGACACAGATAAACCCTCATTTTGAAAGCTGGAGCCCGCCTCCATGTTAGGGCTTAGGCTTACGATGAGGGCTGGGAAAGGGCCGCTATAAGGGTTACGACAAGGGTTTGGGTCGGAGGCCTTCTGCGGAGATTGGCGCCGCGGAATTCTCTCCGGGCACTGGTTCATATAGGGGGGCCTTCGTAATCAGAATAGGGTTTGGGGGGTACATTAGGCTATAGTTAGAATAAGGAACCCCCAAAAACCTATTCTGCTTAGTAAGGCCCCTACATAACAGCTTCTCACTGGGATGGGAAAGTAGGGCCCTTGCGTCGGTACCCGAGACGACCAGCTGGCTACCCAGGCGAAACTACCTGAACCTCGTGGGTCAAAAACCTATGGTTCTTAGAGTTTTATTGTTTAGGAATGATGGTTTAGGGTGGTATAGCCCTGGTTTTAGGCTTTAGGGTTTAGGAAATAAGGTCTGGGGTGGTACAGCCCCAACAACTTCAACCCTGAACCCAAAGGCCCTAGGCCCTGACATCGAAGACACTGACTGAGATGCTGGCGAGCTTGGGTCTGTGTCACAGGCACATGGACCACCTCCTCAACGGTCTGAGGCACTGGGATGTCAACCTCGGAACATGGGAGACCTCTTAAAATGTTTGTGTTTGGGGCTTAAGGCTCAGGGTTTAAGGGCTTTGGGCTTCCAGTTTGGGGTATAGGGCTTAGGGTTTGGGTTCAGGGTTTGAGGCTTAAGGGAGTCACAATGGTCGTCGTCCCAAGACTCATGATAATTACCTGGGAGAGTAATAAGAATATTCAGAAAATCATCAACTCACATTGCCGCCATCATCAACAACAACAACGACGACGACAATGACAACACAATGACAACGAAGACAGAAATCACCACAGCAGAATCATGGCCCGCATGCTCTGTGATCCGGAAACTATTAAAGGTTCTTGGTTTCCCGGCACGACTTCATGCTGAATGACAAAGCAGGCTGTCCTTTTGAGTCGCAAAACTCTGCCAAAGTAGGTTTGTCGTCACGAAGCACATCACTTCCAGCCATTTTGCACGAAATTTGGAGTCCCAGCGGAGCGTCAGGACAGCACATTCGCACAACCCATAAATACCTGAACGTCAAACGGCCCCAAACATTGAAACAAAGCCACAAAGTCCAAGAACCTGCCGCTCCAAGACCCCAAGCCACCAGTGAACCCCCAACCCAATCCCCAACCCCAAAACCCCCCCTGCCCCCTAGGCCCCATCAATAAAGCGCAACTTGGCAGCAACTTGCTCCACGTGGCGGTGAGAGATTTTCGGCTGGTGAATGATCTCCGGCACCTGCGAAACTCCAGGCGACTTTGAGAAAGGCCTAGTCTCAACATCGGGGCATGCTTCAAAAGTGTCTGGGGTTTACGATTTAACTTTGTTTTCTGGTGTGTGTATAAGATTTTCCCGCCCCTGCTGCTGCGCGGATTGGGGTGCAGCACTTGCCCCCCTACCCCCCCTCACCCCCTATGGTGCCCCACCCCTGCCCTGTGCGGAAAGCGGCAATCTGCCGAGTCGTTTCCTGCTGCTGCTGCTGCTGCTGCTGGCAGCGATGCTGGCTAGCATCTTCAGATCACAGCGCTGATTCCACTCAGAGTGTCTGAAAATGAGGAAGAGAAAGCTGCGAGCCGAAAGAATGACTGGGAGAGTCTGGAAGCATGACCTCGGAACGATTTTGCAAGAGGCCTGGACAACTTGCTCCACGATCTGTTCCACTTCCTGCTGGACAATCTGTGGAACCTGCAACGGAAAGTTTAGGGCACCCTGGGCCGTAGACACAAAACTGAAACCTGAACAGTATCCGGCGAGGACTAAGCCGGTAGAAATACAAAGTTTAGGGCCCCCTTCTCAGATAATGATGCTGGCACTACATATTGATACCAGCAATCGTAACACTCACTCTTCAAAAGCTTCCTGACTTAAAACCCTGAAACGAAACCTACACCCCGAACCCCGAAGATCTAAACAGCAAGGACTTCAGCCCCTAAACCCTAAACCCTCCACCCTACAACCTACAACCCTAAACCCTATAGCCTACAACCTACAACCTACAACCCTAAACCCGACAATCTACAACCCTACAACCCTAAACCCTAAACCGTACAACCCTACAACCCTAAACCCTGCACCCCTACAACCCTAAACCCTAAACCCTACAACCCTACAACCCTCAACCCTACAATCCCTACAACCCTACAACCCTAAGCCGTCATCTCCCGATCTCAATCTCGGGGCTCAACTTGGCGGTTCCTTTCGGACTTACGAACTAAAAGGTCTCCTTAACGGGATCGAAACAGGGGTTTATAGAGGGTTTCTATAAGGGTACGATAGGGGTTTATGTAGGGTTTCTATAAGGGTACTGTAGGGGTACTTGAAGGTTCGTGCGACTTGGTAACTAAAGTTATAGATCCCAATTAGGGTACTCATAATTGTACTTACCAAGTCCCCTGAACCTCCCGGCACCTCTGTAGTACGCGTATAGAGACCCCAAAGAAACCTTTATAGATTCCTTTAAGGGAGAGCCCCTAGATTCTAGGGGAGAGCCGCTAGATTCTAGGGGCTCTCCTTAAAGGAATCTGTAAGGGTTTCTAGGAATCTGTAAGGGTCTCTTTGGGGTCTATATACGCGTACTAGAATAGACGTCCGGCTGTGGCGCTTCGGCTTCGGCCCAGAAGGCTCTGAGAAGTTGATCATCTCAGGGTGGAGGGTTCCGGCTCTGGGGTTTGGGGTTTAGGGCTTAGGGGTTCGGCTTTAGGGTTCGGGGTTGGGGTTTAGGGTTTAGTGCTTGGCTTAGGGTTTCGGTTTTAGGGTTGGGGGTTTAGGGCTCACACAGGCCTTGATCGGAATAGCTTGTTTCAGGTCGGGCATTTGAGGCTCCAAGGGTTCTACGATGGGATTTCAGCGGAATGCTGTGGATTCTAGTGTTTCAAACTGGTTCTGCAGAGTTCTTCTGTGGCATTTGGGTGTGGCAATGCTCGAAGGGCATCGCGATGCCCTTGTTGCAGTGTACGTGTATGGGGTCTAAATTCAGATGTGTGTACAGATATATAGACATAATGAGCTTGTGTGTATATGTATATGTATATATAACTATATGCAGAGGAGAGGGAGAGAGAGAGAGAGAGAGAGAGAGAGAGAATAAAAAAAGCTGTCCGACCCGATCCTCTGAAGGCGCGTTATGGACTCTTCGCCTGCCTCAACCATCTTCTGCACGACCTGCACCTCGGGCAGCAATCTCAGAGCTTGAAAAACCTCAAACTCACTAAAGACACAAAGACAAACACAAACAACACACACACACACCCGGCAAGAGCACAAAGCATTAGCACCACGGCACCATCATCATCATCTTCTTCTTCTCTGCACCCTCATAATCGCACTACTTGTTTTATAGCTCACCCTCCTTCTCCACAGCCCATCATCATCCTATTCCTCACCATCATCAACATCATCATCATCATCATCATCATCCTCGTCGTCGTCACTGCCAGCATGGTCGTTGTCATCATCGTCATCGTGCGCGCCACCAACAGCATCATCAGCATCAACACGAGTGGCAACACTGACAACAAACGACTTAAACACCTGAAGCAGACACGGCCACGGCAACGAGTACTTACAACACTGTAACGGAACGAAAGCAAGACACTTACGTCCAAGAGAATAGTGGCAGTCAGGAGATTGATAGCGATTGTAACGAACTTGTACAAAACACAGTCGTGATAACAACATCGCAGGCTGCAATGGCACCCAACAAAGAGAAGATGGTACTAATGATAGTGGCAAGGGTAGTGTTGATGCTGACGATTATGCTACTGATAACGGTGAAAGGGATGAAGACCATGATGGAAGCGGTGATCATGATACTCCTAGCAGAAGTGCCAGCTCTTTCTTGCAATGGTACTGAAGAAGGAGAATGAACATGAAAAGGTAATGCTGATGCTGATGCTGATCTTGACGATGATGCTGATTAGGATTGCTTGGAAGCCTGAATAACTGTCTAGGCTTTTAGGAAGGTTTTTTTGCCGTCGCACAAGACTCGGAACCCTACGCATAATGTGACGAATTAGTCAAACCTCCTTTGTATTATATAATTTGATGCTGGTGTTAGTAGTGATGCTGATCCACATGCTAACGAGGGTGGCGATGTTAATAGTGACGATGGCGTTGGTGGCGATGACGATGAAGGTGGACGAGCATGAGCCGAGTGACGAGGATGGTGTTCACAATCACAGGCATGTTGACAGTAAAGCGGCTAGTCATACCCCAAGGCAACAAGAACTCATATGCTACAAAGATGGCGATGATAACAACGGAGGGGAAATGACGATGGCGACAAGGATACGACGATGGTGATGGCAATGATAGTGGCGGTGCGATGCCGATTTCGGCGATGATGGTGATGTGATGATGTCTTCACTGATGACCTTAACGATGTGATGCTTATGAAAATCATGTTGATGATGGTGATAATGATGGTGATGATTGGTCATGGTGAAGCTGATGCAGATGCTGTTGTAAATTTGATGATGGCAATGATATGCAATCACTGGCGCGGTGATGAGGGTTATCCACATAATGGAAGCAATGGTGAGCCGCAATCCGCAATGGTAGAAGGAATGAACCAAGAATATCCTTGCAAGAATGACATCAATCACAAGGAGAAGCGAAAGACGGCGAGCAATAGCAGCCGCAGTCACCGCAAGCAAAATGAAACGGCGCTATCACAAAACAAAAGTCTTAAAAGAGCATGCATAACTAGAGGAACTATGGCACAAGAATCGGGGCTGGCACATGGAGTTGGCGTGGGATGGAATGACCAGTCCATACGTACGCTTACGCCTATGAAGGAAACCCTCTGAAATCTTACACAACTTCAAAAACCTGTACTGAACAAAGCCTGGCCGGCTTCAAAATCATTCAACATCTACTGACACCCACCGAAGCCCTGAAACAGACACCCAGCCTCAGGGATTTCTTGCTCCTCGACAACCTCCTGGACTTGCGGGATCTCCACGATCTGGGCAGGCATCGTAGATCCCAAGACGGTTTAGGGTTTAGGGTTACTATCATAACCCCAAATATCCCCGGTTTAGGCTTTAGGGGTAGCTATAAGTAAGCGTGTCATCAAGGCAAAATACCTAGAGTGATACTCACGCCACCTGTACCGGCACCAAGTAATAGTATCTCCTGATAGCCCCAATTTAGTTGGCCATGTATCCCAAAACTGCGTTCTATTCATTCGGGCCCCTACATTTCACCGTATCCCTACCTCAAAGAAGTCTTCACACGCATTGAAAAACCGACTCGCGCCGCTAGTAGGGCTTAGGGCTGTGGGATTCATATATTAAGCTTCTGCGAGGGTTGCTTGTAAAGGATCACTAAGTTGGGCTTTGGGTTATGGAAAGGGGATCACCCTGCCAAGGAACACCCTTCCTTCATTGACCTATGACGACGAGAGGCTTGGCCCAAACGCTGCGTAGAAAATCCACGAACTTTGCGTATGTACATCCACATACAGAAAGATGTACATACATAAAGATGTGTGTGTGTGCGTGTATATATATATATATATGCACGCACACATTTAATATTTTCTTACAGACTCGGAAATGGTGGGGGCGTAGCTGTCTGAAAGAAGGCAAAACGAAAACCTCCAGAGCGCCCCGCCTGCTGCTTCACCTGTCCCGCCACGGTCTGCTCCACGCGCTGAGTGCCGACCTTCGGCATCGGAAAAAGCTTGGGGTTTGCAGTAGCAGCAGTGTATCAGTGAATCAGCACCGATGGTGGTAGTCGCAGTAGCGGTGGTCGTGGTAGTACGAGAGGAGTAGTAGTAGTAGT
>CAJNJA010017618.1:0-10899 GCA_905231915.1 Symbiodinium necroappetens
CAAAAAGGGGCCACAAAAAAAAAAAACACCCTGGCCGTGTTTTTGGGCAGGTGACCGCCGAATCTGCCGATGTCACGACGTCTCATCAGCCTATGCCCGCGTCAACTGAGCAGGCCGAGCGGGAATCAGGCGGCATTCAGGACCGCGCCGGCAGACAAACGCAACCTAGGCCCCAAACCCTGAACCCTAAACCCGAGAACTAAGCCCCAAACCCTGAACCCTAAACCCGAAAACCTAAGCCCAAACCCTGAATCCCAAACCTGCAAACCTAAGCCCAAAGCATTTGACGCGAAGGGCCCCCAGCCGCCTTCTCCAATCTGCTCTGTAAACCTCCTGTCTTCAGAAGCCTGAACAGTTACCAATATTACTTCTTGTTACTGTTCTTCTTGCTATTATGATTATCACTATTATTCTTCTTAGAACTTATAACTGGTCCAAAACCTTGTTCTAATTGTTAAGGCCCTTACATGCCAGGCAAGCTGTACTTGCGGCCCTGACGCAGCGCCTTATACGAAGTCCTGAGCACTGAACTAAACCCTAAACCCACTGGAAGGGACCAAGCTGCGGCGATGCGTTCTGCAACTTCTAAACCGCGCCATACAGCCTTTGTTATTCAGGGCATCATGTATTCATGGGATTGCTAGGTTTCAGAAAATGCAGTTTGAGTTTAAGTAAGACTGGAGGCCCAGAAGGCCACGGTTAAGGGTTTAGGGTTAGCAGCGGGGCTGTAAGGTTTGCTGGCAAACAAAAACCCTTGACCGGAAACCCGACCACAGGGTTCGGAATAATGCGTGCAGCCCATCAATCTCCATAAAATGGGTAGAGTCAAAAAGGACCCAAACCCGATTGTTATTTTTAAGGTTTCCATATTACACCGTAAGACCCGAACCCCCGAACCCTAGCCAACTCCGAACCCAATGAACCCTAAACCCCATGTCCTAAATCCCAAACCCAAAACCTTGGCATCCAGGACCCATCTCAGTGCCTGTCTCAAGACGAGAAGCCGGCAGATGGAGTACAGATGCAGGACAGGAGGATTTATGCGAGGGATCTGGAGGGCCCTTCATAATATTATCAGGGTCTTACAGGATTTTATGGTCTTTATAGGATTTGGAAAGATCAAGGGGTCTCTATGGAATTGTTCTAGGCCTTGAGAATGGTTTCAGATCTTCAGAGCTGCCTGGAAAGGGGGTTTGGGAGCTGGTTTCTTCAGGTCTGGGGGTTTGGGGTCTAAGCTGAAGCCAGCGCTTAGAGCTTGGGTCATAAGCCGTCGACCTTGAAGGTTTAGGGTTTAGGGGGTCTTAGCATGGTCGGGAGGTTCACTGAACCGTGCCATGGGCAGGCACCCTGCGCATTCCTATGCATCGAGTTGTTCTGGTCAGGGGGGGAAGCTTCCAGAAACATCCAGCCTAAAGCCCGGAGGCCCTACGGCGGCATCGGGGCTTTGGGGTGCAGGGGCTTGCTTGACATCAGTCGAAACCAGGAAAGCCTGCGGTGCTTTCATCAAGTAGGTCCTCCAGTCTTCCAGCTGAAGCCACAGCTGAAGACAATTGCACATTCCCAAATCACGGGACCCGTTCATGGGTGTGTCCTGGAAGCTGCGGTGTTCGACATCTTGTTCGTGCTCTTTGTCCTCGTGCCAGGCCCGCTTGGTGCTCGTACATTACCGCCGCTTCGCGATTCGTACTACTAGTATCAGCACTTTGGCTGCTGCGACTTCCACTGCAGCAACTGCGTCAATACTACCACTGCTGCTCCTTCTGCAGCTGCTGGTTCTACTACTGCTGCTGCTTCCACTGCTTCTAGTACCAAAATACCACTACCACTACTACGACCACGGTTATGACTATCACTGCGACAGCGACGATGACGACGACGACGACGACGACGACGACCACGACCACGACGACCACGACGACGACGACGACGACGACGACGACCACCAACACTACTTCACAACCGCAACCACAACCACAACAAGCACCACAACCACGAATCCGACTCCGGCTACCACTACCACAACGGCGATGACGGTGGCGACGACGACTATGTCGGCTACACCTGTGTTTATCCCTGCGACCATGGCTACGGCTACGGCTACGACCGGGACGACTTGCTACCACCACCAAGGCTTTCAATTGTAGGCTTGGTAATTGTATAATCTTCCTGTGCGTGCAGTGTTTCCGGCTGCTGCTGCTGCTGCTGCTAGCCGCAAGCCTTCGTGTTCGACTGCTATGAAGGGCAGCGAGAGCGACAACGACTGGGAGGAGGCGGGAGTTTGTCGTGCTTTAGGGTTCTGGGTTGTAAGACCCTAAACTCCTCAACCCGAAGAGCCGATCGCCAAACCCAAGTAGCCCTGCAAGAAAAGCCTTGAATCCCTGAAGCCTACGGCCCCAGAGAGAAGTTTCAGGGTTTTAGGGTTTAGGGTTTAGGGTTTAGGGCATGTTTAATCCTTGATGTACAATGTAGACCCCTCCCCCATGCAATGGGGTCCTGACAAAGAGCCCAAACTGCAAGCATGCTTGCAAGGCGAATGCTTACCAGTCTTATTCCTAAGCCCTATTCTAGCTATTAACGCACTTGTATTTAAGGAAAATAGTCGGCCAACGTACCCAGAAGCCAGCTTGCGAGGCTTGGGCTTTTGGGGTCTTAAACCCAATACCCCTCAATTCAGGAACAGCTTTTGCTTATACAGGCCTTTTTATGCTGCTTCACGACATGTTATTAGCATAAGGGGTATCGGGCTCTGTGGGTCGAACCGCCCCCGCGTGTAATCAGGTGTCACCAGTCAGGTTTTGCAGGGATTTTGATAGGGTTTTCCCTTAACTCAAAACCCTAAACCCTAAGCCCTAAACCCTAAACCCTAAACCCTAAACTCAAAACCCTAAGCCTTAAACCCTAAACCCCAGAGCCGGTTCGGGTGTGCAATGGGATTTCAATGCAGACCCACGAAAGCCAAGGAAGCCCCTGGAAAAGATGAGACGTACCTTCTCGGTATCCGATCGAGCGTGTGGGTTTCAAGGTTTGGGATGGGATTTGGGTCCGGGGTTTGGGGCTTTAAGCGTTAGGGTGTAGTGCACAGTTTGTTTTGGAGGCTAGTACTGCAAGAGTTCAGTGCAGGTTGTGTTGCTTCCTGTTTTGCGTCTAAAGCCTAAACCCTAAATAGCAAGGAGGTTCTGAAGCCTTGGGACAGCAAGTTCTCTCGGGCCCTGATTCCAAACCTCGAGCCCCAGCCATCTAACCTAAGCCACAATGGTTTTGGGTTTAGGGTTTATGTAGGGGTTAGGGTTTTAGGGTTTAGGGTTTTTAGGGTTTATGGTTCAGGGTTCAGGCCTGGCATGAACACCCTTTGAAGTTCAACCTCTTCAACTCGGAGTACCTTTGGCTTCCCTTCCCACGTCGTACCTTAACCAGGCCTTATAAGCCCTAAGCCCTAAACCCACATAAAGAACCCCACACGACAGCCTACCCTTTACCTGTGTGTAGCCCTGTCCTAGACCCTGTCCGCCCCTGTTACAGGTCCTGTCACAGGCCCTGTCTACCCCTATCATAGGCCCTGTCCATAGGCCCTGTCCACCCCTGTCACAGGCCCTGTCGTGGACCCTGTCCTCCCCTGTCACAGGCCCTGTCACAGGTCCTGTCGACCCCTGTCAGTCAACCCCTGTCATAGGCCCTGTCCATAGGCCCTGTCCGCCCCTGTCATAGACCCTGTCTCCATAGGCCCTGTCAACCCCTATCATGGGCCCTGTCCATAGGCCCTGTCAACCCCTGTCATAGGCCCTGTCCACAGGCCCTGTCCAATCCTGTCATAGACCCTGTCCTTAACCCGTGTCTACCTGTCCTTTACCCTGTTCCAGCCCTTGTACAGGCCTAGTTCCTCCTTCCCTTCCGCGCCACGCCCCCCTCCCCCTCCCCCTCCCCGGCCCCATCCTCCCCCTCGTAGTCGTATGCGGAGCAGCACAAGCAGCAGGCTGATGTGTGTTCTCGCCGCTGATGTGTAATTCCTGGAAACAGCGTCCACACTAGGGTGATGTGTAATCTCGCCGACTGATGTGAGGGGATGGCTGGATCGCATCCAAGGCAGTCACGATTGACAGTATTTTCTACGCGGTTTATTCTCCTGAAGCATTTTCAGCTAGTTTTGTCTTTATTCTGTGACGAAGACGCCTTTATGCATTTCTGGGCCGCCTGAGAGCTTGACAGGGCCCATGGACAGGGCCTATGACAGGGGTCGATGACAGGGGTCGACAGGGCCTGTGCCCGCGACAGGGCCTGTGACAGGGCTGGACAGGGCCTACGAGCCTGTCACAGGGCCTGTGAGGGTCCTGCCTGTGCCGACAGGGTGCGTAGCTGGGGGGTTGTTTACCTAAACCCAAAGCCCTAAACCCAAAGCCCTCAACCCCAGACCCCAAACTCTAAACTCTAAGCCCTGAACCTTCGGAGGGCCCATCACACCTAAAAGGTCCCTAAATTCTCTAAACCCCAGACCTGCAGCGCCGGAATTCCGGACGACCCCAGAATCAAAAAGACATTCAAGCCCAAATCTTCCTCCCGGAAGCAGTCTTAAGCCTAAACCGAAGATGCCCTAACACCCGCCGGGAGATGACGTCCGCCTCTGCGGCCACCGCGGAGCCGTGGATTGAGCTCTCCGAGCCTTCGGAAGGCTGGGTGTTATCATTATTCGTTATCGGTTTAGGGTTTAGGGTTTAGGGTTTATTGTTAGCTTTGTAACAGTAATACTAGCAAGAAGAATCAGAATTTGAAAGAATGATGTGTAACAATAATAATACGTAATATTCTCGGGTTTATTATGGCTTGTTTCCATGAGCTTTCATGACTTCCTGGTTGTCATTGCCTTTACTACGGCGGCGATGATGGTCATGAACTTGTGTTTGCTGTGTGGCATTTCACGTATGATTTTGCATCTATGTTTTGGTGTTGCAGGGGGCCTAAATAATTACCAATACTATTTTGGGGGTTCCTTATGATGATTATAGAATAATGGGCCCCAAAACCCTATTCTAATTATTAACGCCCCTATATTAGGGTCTCAGCGTCTTCGACTTTCGGTCGGTTCGATGGTGTTTTTTGCCGGTTGTGCCAGCCCTAAACCCTAAACCCGAAACCCCAGAGGTTGTAGGCTTCAGGATAAGAGAGTCTTGGGTTCAGCGACCTGTTCTTGCTACTTCTACCAGCTACCGTGGTTTGGATGAATGTGACGGTGATTATGGCAATGTCATCACTAGCGTAAAGGATCCCTAAACCCCTAGGCCCTAAAACACCAACCCTGAACCCTAAACCCTAAACCCTGAACCCTGAACCCTAAACCCTAAATCCTGAGCCCGAACCCTTAAACCCTCAGCCTTGAACCCTAAACCCTAAACACTTCGAGACGGAGCCTCAAACGGCACCCTAAAGCCCAAATCCTGCGCCCTGAACCCAAATCCAACACCTGAATTAAACCTCAGAAGCCCTAAACCCTAAACCGTAAACCCTGAACCCTAAACCTCTAAAACCCTAACAGGCCCTAAAGCTCTGGAGCCGTCGCTGCGGCTTTGGAGGTGACTTGTCCTCGTCGTCGTCCAGTCCCTGAGCTTCGTTGAGGTTTAGGGTTCTGGCCTTCGGGGTTTAGGGTTTAGGGTTTTGGGTTTAGGGTTTAGGGTTTTGGGTTTAGGGTTTAGGGTTTAGGGCTAAGGGTTTAGGGTTTAGGGTTTAGGCGTTTGGGGTGTGAGGTTTTCGAGCGCGTAGGATTTCGGGTCTTAGGGTTTAGGGCCCAATTAAGGTCTTAGGTTCAGGCTTTATATCTATGCTTGTTAGATTCGGTAATCGTCCTGGTGCCAGGGGTAGTTATTTACCATCGTGAGCCCCAGTACCCTAGCCGGTCACAGCTTACTCCTCCATGTTCAAAACCATGCATTGATTCTGAACAATTGTTCTTGGCACGAATCTCGGATAAGCCACACAGGTAGGTACATACATACATACATACATACATACATACATACATACGTACATATATACAGTGTATATAAAATAAACAAAAAAATATATATATATATACACACATACATACATATATCTATCTATCTACGCATGTTTCTGAAGAATTGCGAACACTATGCTTATGATTCCCGAATACAATCACAGCATCAGCTCCAGGCTGTGCTACGAGGGGTGCAAAAACAAGGTCGTGCAGAATTCCAACAGCCTGCATTGACATCCCGGAGAGAAAAACCCCCTATAATCCAGGAACACATCGGTATTCCTAGGTGGTAGTAGGGAGGCCCGTTAAAGGGGACCTTCCTTAACCTTACTTATGGCTCTCTTAAAAGGGACCTCATTCAGAGGGTCTATATCCCCAATAACCAAAACATCTTGCACCCTAAACGGTAAACATCGTAAAACATCCCACACCCTAAACCCAAAGCCCTAAGCATCCTAAACAGCTTAAACCTAAACCCGAAGCATCCTAAAGCCTGAAGCCTTAACGGTCCAAGACCTCAGGACGAGCAACCTCGATAAATGCTGGGTCCCAACCATGGTATACATAGAATCGAGGCCTTGATAATTATGATTCAGGGTTTAGGGTTGGGGTTTAGGGTCTAGGGTTAGGGTTGAGGGTTTAGAACTGAGGCTGCTAGATTGGACGTTGGCAAAACAGAAACGGAGAAGACACAACAGCCACAGGTTCACATTGTTACTTCCCGTAGAATGCTCTGAGAAATCGGCTGCCACAGAATAATCAAACACTTGCATGAATGATTAGAGAAATAAAGGGGCTTGAATGTTTAGCTACAGTTTTCATCGTTTCCTTATCTAATCATCTCAACATGATGTAGCATACCCCGAGGCCTTACTGTAGCTACTAAGGCTGAAACGAAGGTAGGTGCGACCGGCCGAGGTGACGACAGCAGTTCTTCAAGCTCCGAGGAGTCAGAGGACAGCTCAGTTTCTCACAGCTTTGTTGCTGATAGGATTAGAGACGAGGGCTTGGTTTTCTTCTTACGATGACTGTCATGCTGGGCATTTTTATGAATGTTACTATTATCATTGCTGTTGTTCAAAGTCGTAGAAGCCTATAATTATATTACATCCATAACATCAGCCCCCGACAAAAAAGTGTTGTACCAGTAAGGGGGGGAGCGCACACGGCCGTTCTGCTTTTGTGAAGCCTGGCGTGCTCTCGTCATAGTGCCGTGCATTGTCTGGGGTGGAGCTCATCGCTTCTTGGGTATGTAGGGCTTCTGCTGGTAGATTCTATGATGACATAATTATACTTTTCAGTAATTACCATCAGCCGTACACTTTAAACCCCAATCTGCCCTAAAACCCCTACGCCCCTAAACCCCAAACCCTAAACCCCTAAACCGCCAAACCCTAAGCCCCTTTTTAAGTTCAGGGACCATCTGCCCTCCAATATCCCTTTAAGGACTATACCTGATATTATAGTAGGGATCCTACTGTACTTTAAGGCATATTCCCGAATTTTGGAAGGTCCGGTCTTCCGGGAGACAAGCGAGTTCGGAGATCTTTTAGGGTTTAGGGTGTAGGGTTTAGGGTTTAGGGTTTCGGGTTTTGGGTTTAGGGTTTAGGGTTTAGGGTGAAGGGTTCAGGGGGTGTGCAAATACTTTCGGGGAAGCAGGGCTTAGCGATTTCATGGAGCTTAGGCTTTAGGGATGTAGGTCATCGCTTTAGGGGCAAGACGTGTTTGGTGAAGGTCCGGCGATTTAGGGGTTCCTAAACCCTAAACCCTAAACCCTAGACCCTGGTGTTCAGGCTCTGACCTCTTCAGATTCTGGCTCGAGCTTCTTCTGCCAAGGCCCCCCAGCCTAAACACTAAAACCCTGAACACCCTAAACTCTAAAGCTGAAACCCTCAAACCCTGAAGTCCAAAACCCTAAACCCACAGCCCGAAACCCTAAACCCCAAAACCCAAAACCATGAAGCGTACACCTTTTGCAGGGTGATGAGGAGGCAGAGGAGGCGGAGCCAGCAGGCGAAGAACATGCCGACGCAGGACGGGTTTGAACAAAATGATGAAACGAACTGAAACGCAGTGAAATGAACCGTGCATCCGTCGCGTTCACGCTGTGCTCTTTCACTTCTTTATGCTCAATTAATGCTCCTCGTTTCATCAGTCTTTATTGAACCAAAAGAGATAAATGATAAGTCTAAAGTAAAGAAGAATGAAAGTGTAATAAGCGTACGGAAATGAAGACAAAAGAGTGAAAGAGAGAAAGTGTACAGAAGTTTGCATAGGTCAGAAGATGTTTATCCACAGTGTACAAGATGTCCCGACTTTGCATCACATTAAGAGCCCTCCGTGATGAACCAGTGAAAGTAAGGGAGAGATGAATGGTGTTTCGTTGCGGGCTTGTCTCTTTAGTTTAATGCACGCTTACGTTACTCTACATTGTAGTTAAACCAAGGTTCAGGGTTTAGGCTGACGGTTCAGGGCTTAGGGGTGGAAGTCTATACGTTGAGGGGCTTCAGTAAGGGATTCCGGCTTTCGGGTGGCCGAAGATCTTATCAAGATGCCTTGCGAGGATGCTTATGATACTGAGCGGTTGGTATTGTTCTTGCCGTACTGCGAGGAAAGAACCGAATAGGGTTGAGACTGATAATGCCAATGCAAACCATACTGGCAACGATGACCATGATGATTATGACCAGTTTTTATGATGATGCTGCTGCTGATGGGGACGACCGTCGTCGTCTCTGTTGTTCTTCTTGATGTTGCAATTGTAGTCCGCTCGCTCCGTGTCAAAGCATAACGATTGTTGGTATGGCTATGTCAACTGTTTTTGCAAGTGCTCCCGGCGTTTCACGCCCTGTGTTATTTTTTTAAACCTTGCATGTTCCCCCTGAAACCTTAACCCCAAGCCCTAGACACTAAACCCTCAACCCTAAACCCTAAACCCCAAACCCCAAACCCTCAACCCTAAACCCTAAACCCTAAGCCCCAAACCCTCAACCCGCAACCCGCAACCGTAAGTCCTAAGCTTCAGGAAACCCAGAGGCAGATCCGTTGCCCGAAGACCGAGACATGGACGACGACTGCCCGGAAGAGGACTTGGCGCTTAGGTTTTAGGGTTTAGGGGGTTGCGGGGTTTAGGGGGTTTAGGGGGTTTAGGGGGTTTTGGGGGGTTTAGGGGGTTTGGGGGGTTTTGGGGGTTTAGGGGGTTTAGGAGGTTTAGGGGGTTTTGGGGGGTTTAGGGGGTTTAGGGGGTTTAGGGGGTTTATGGGGTTTAGGGTTTAGGGATTTGGTCTGACTGTACAGGGGTATCGTTTTGGTTCTAGTGTTTCATGTTTGGGATAAAGGGATGTCGGGTCTTGCTGGATTTGGGGTTCAGGAGTTTCGGGGTGTAGGGAGTCAGGCGCCTATGAGTTTGTGTCACACCTTTGTGAGATGGCTTAGTTTTGGCTCCTCCTCCTCCTTCTCCATTGTCGTCCTCGTCCTCGTCGTCATCTTCCTGATGGTTTCCATTCTATTCGAAACCCTAAAGCCTAAACCTTCCATCCTTAATGCCGGCGTCATAGATGTCCTTGCAGCCTCTGAAGCCGGTGTTCTGCTGTCTCCTTCCGGTTTTGCGGTGTTCCGAGGGGTGAAGCCAGGGTTCTCGGTTGCAGAGTTTTGGGGCCCAGTTTGGGGGTCAGGATTTCTATTTACAGTGGCACCGATTTGGGATTCCTCTTCGTTTGAGGCTTCGTTGACTAACCCCCAAACCCTAAACCCCAAAGCCTAAACCCCAAACCCCAAACCCAAAACCCAAAACCCGTGATCGGCGATGCAGCTCCAAGCTTCCGATGGGATCGCAGAGACTCACTTGCAGAGCTGAGCCCATGCCCCCTCCAATCGGCAAGCAGCCGTCTAATGCTATGGTATAGTAACGTATGTGATAGTATATTACTGTACATCATTGTTTATTTACGTATATTCTTGTATAATCTTAAATATTATTTCAGGGTAGACAAAGCTGCCAGGAGATGCCCGAGATGCGGACGGTGCACACATGCACTGGGGAGGCGTTCGGGGTTTAGGGTTTTGAGGCTTCAGGGCCTTAGTTAGGGTTTGGGGTTTAGCATTTAGGGCCCCTAAACCCCGAAGTTTTCGCTGAGGGCTCGACAACCACCACCGCGGAGCCCGAAGCAGCCCGAGCTTCGCGAGCGGCAGGTTTCGGAAACGCGTACGCGCAGCCTAGGTAAACCTCCAGACCCCTCGGCCACCTCAAACGGAGTGATACTAAAGGATAAAAAATAAACCTTGCGTTTGGCCTCCCGGAAAAGGAGCGGGACTTTCGTGGGATTCCCCTTTTTAGGTATGCTCCCCAACGTCTTCTTGACAAAGCTTGCACCCCGCAACCCTTCACGACTTGGAGCCGGCTGGACCCCCCCGGCCCCCAACCCTTCACGATGAAGCAGCCTTCCCCTGGTCTCACGGAAAGCCCACATGCATTGTTGCTTGTCTCCTCACAATTCTGGCAGCACAGCCTCACAGAAAGTCCACTGCTTCTTCCGGCATCCGCCAGGACAGCCTTAGAAAGCCCACATGAGAACCTGCCATCACAGCCTCGCAGAAAGCCCAACCCAGAAAGAGACGGACACACAGAACGCCGACATGCAGTGCTGCTGGCGATTCTGCCTGGGCCCATTCAAGATAACGACCATCGTCGGCGATGCCAAAGCCCCCGCTGGGATGCCTAGAAGGCTTTAGAACTAAACCCTGAAATGCTTGAACTCAAGGTTGTCTTGGGGTGGGCTGTGTGCTACGCACAGGTGCGAGTGGCCTAGGTGTGCACACACCAGCGAGCACCCATGACGTTACCACACCCTAAACCCTAAACCCCAAAGCCTAAGCCCTAAACCCTAAACCCTAAATCTTTTCTGCATCCAGGCCGC
>CAJNJA010017619.1:299-10899 GCA_905231915.1 Symbiodinium necroappetens
GCGAAAACATGCACACAAAGGCTTCTTCCATACACGAAGAAGAAAGCCACACGAAAACGCACAAAGAGGCCACACGAAAACGCTTCAGAGGTTTTAAAGCCAAGAAAATATGGTTAATCATACATCAAACCTCGACTTCGGCCTGCAATGCTCGTGAGCGGCTGCAAGGCAAATGAGGGGGGAGAGAGGCGCCCCCTCCAACCTCCCCGCCTCCAGTCTACGCAAACTGCAATCTTTATGTTTCGCGCAGATTTCTCCAAAGACGAAAAAAGGAACAACTGGAAAAAGCAGCAAACCAGCAGACAGGACACTTGAAAGCAAGATTCGAGATTTTATTCTCTCTTTTTGAAGGATTCTCAGCGCAAACTTCTATACGGTTCCTATAACGGCAATTACCAACCTGAAAATGTCTTAGAAAACAGGGGAGTTCCGACTTCCAGCTACTCAAAGACCCAGAGAGCCCAAGACCCCGTAATTAAGGAAATACTCCTTAAATTGCGGCCTTCCTTTTTATGATTTAAATCATAAAAGGGTAGGCCCCTACGATTTAAGGTATATTCATTGTTTAAGGGGCGTTGAGCCCTCTGGGGATCGGAGTTCGAGGGACTTGTCATGCAAGCTACATTGAATCTACGACTCTTACGATCATAGGCCCCCAGCACCCTGAATCGAAATTCCTGAACCCTAAGCCCTAAACCCCTAAACCCTAGACCCCTAAACCCTAAACCCTGAATCGAAATTCCTGAACCCTCTTCCCCGACCTCTCCACGCATCTATCGCCTGCAGAGGCCCTTCGCATAGGCTCCTAAGTAGTTCCTTTTTGGGATTACCTTATAGGATTCTAAATATGAACCACAAAAAGGAACTACTTAGGAGCCTATGGGTAAGGCTCAAAATAGGTCCACAAGAGCCTTAAAGTAGGGTCCTTGGGCCCAAAACGCCTTGAAAACGACTCAGTCCTTAGGGCCCCATGGAGGCCCTCCCCAAACTTAAACCCTAAATCCCTAAATCCAGAAATCCATAAATCCAGAAATCCATAAATCCCTAATTCCCTACACCCCTAAACCCCTAAATTCCTAAATCCCTCCATCCCGTAATCCCTAAACCCCTAAATCCCTAAACCCCCTAGGCCCTCCCTATACTTAAACCCTATAAACCCGGCCCCCTACTGGGATCAAGATGGCTGGGCCCGCTTTTCCACAGGAAGGGTCCTTTGTCCTGTGGTCTCGATGAAGCCAAGCCCAGCGGCACCTCGGACACCTCCCGGTAAAGCCGGGTTTAGGGTTTAGGGGTTTAGGGCTTTAGGGGTTTAGGGGCTTAGGGTTTAGAATTGTGCTAGCGCCGGCTCTTGTAAGGTGCTTAAGCGGCGTGATAAGGGTTTCAGATGGCTTTTTTGAATAGAATCTTGGTGAGACTGTTCGAAGATCACGGATTGCAAACATCCCTCGTAGGGTCCGGGAAAACTTATGGTACATACTTGCATGACGGCCGTCACTTACTTCGCCCCGTCAGGGAAGTTAGGAGGGGTGGCTGCATTCACCACACAGTTGGACCATCCACGAATCCTCAACTAGTCTGCTCTGAGAGTTCACCGACGAAGCTACCCAATCCCGAAAAAACTTTGCAAGCGCACAGGTAGGGGCTTTCCAGCAATGAGTAGAACAGGGTTTCGGTGTTGGGGCATCTCACACTGTTGCCTGTATGGTGACTAAGCATACATACAAACCTCGATAGAATCCTGAGTCCTTTAAATTCAACCCCCCCTAAACCCTAAACCCTAATGTTCCCGCAGGGGCGGCACCCAGGTCTGTCTGCAGTGCGCGCATGCCCTGCACCTGAAGATTCGCCCAACCGGGCTGAGACCGAGGTTTTTTGAAACGACACGCCGTTTAGCCCTCCTTTTATGGGTCGAAGATTAGGGCTTTAGGGTTCCACAGTAATGTTATTCAAACTCAAGAGCTTTCGCTAGAAGGACTTCGGTTTGTGCCTGGGAGGGGTCTAGGGGACTAGAAGCGACAGAATCACAGGGGGTGGAGATATTGTGCTATTCTTCCTCCGAAATCTGCATCTTCTCGTTGAGACATCGTTGCAAATGGTGCCACTACTCACTACTCCCACTGCTGCAACCGCGTAGGTCTTAAAAGAACAAGAACTGCAATTGCACATCGTCGGAACTCTCAACCTGTTGTTCTTCAACTTCAAATGTTGTCAAGCTACCTACCATCTTGGGTTTCGGCAGAGTGTGGCAGCTGATGGCGTGTATGGCCAATACTATGGTTGCAAGCTTTATACTTTTAGCGTTTTTGTGTTTTGGGCTTAGGACTTTTCAGGTTTTGGGAGTGTGGTCTTCAAGCGTGCTATTGCTGTAAGCCAGAAAGGCTTGGCTCTGAGTGCGAGGATACCCCTAAACCCTAAACGCGAAACCCTAAACTGGCCATAACACCCGAAACATGCTGTTCTGAGTTGGGGAGCTTCTGGCCCTCTGTGATCCACAGCCTCATGCGGCAAAAAGGAAGGCACGCCAAAATTCCCAGGCCCTACATCCCCAAAGGAGTCACAACTTTAAGAACACCCAAAATAGCCTTGCAGCCAAAAAGACTTGAATGCACAAACCCTGAACCCTAAACCCCTAAACCCTAAACCCCTAAACCCCAAACCCATGAGACTTAAGCAGCTGGGAGCCCGAACCGCTTCTTTGCCGGGTGGCAGCATGCGCTCGTAGACTGGCCTGGCAGATGCCACGACGATCTGGCGGAAATTTTGAGAGCTCAGAGTTCAGGGCTTATAAGGGCGTGTACCCGGACAACCCAATTCACCCTTTCTCCCTAAACCCGAAACCCCATAAACTCTAAACCCTAAACCGTTCGCACACCCCAAGGCGTTAGAGTCCCGGCACAAAAGCCAGCCCAAAGACTCAACCGAGAGCTAAAGGGCTTTAGGGCTTTTCAGCCTAGGTTTTAGGGTTTAGGGCTTGTAAGCTTAGGGTTTAGGGCTTAGGGTTTAGGGTTATAGGGTTTGGGGTTTAGGGCTGATAGGGTTTAGGGTTTAGGGCGTTGGGTTTAGGGGCTTAGGGGTTTGGGGTAGAAAGCCGAGGAGCTTCTAAAAGTGAGAGAAGGCTGAAGCCCGACTTCCTAAAATCCCCCAAAGATGGTTGAGCCTGAACCTCATCTATATTCGGGGCCTTGATCATTAGAAGAAGCTTGTCAGGCGTGTTAGACTGCAGTACTGCTAAGGAACGGTGTGAAATTGCGCTATAGTACTTATTCCCACCCCTATATACAAGCAGGCAACCCTTACCGCCAAGAAGAAACGCGCCAGCCCGGCGCCATGTCCCTTCTTGTGGACACCTTGTCAGGTCTTTCGTCTCGAAAGCCCAGAATTGGAGTGATGGGTTTGGGTTGGTTGCAGATGTACTAGCCGTAAGGGGCAAGGTGTACGATTTGAGCCCTAAACCCTAAGCCGCAGACCCCTAAACCCTGAAGCGTTTAGGATTCGAGGTTTACTGTACAGGCCGAGAGCCCTTTCAAAGCGACGACTGCCCTTGGCTCTCTTCTGCTCAGCTTGAAAAGGGGAGGAACAAGACCGCGACGTCTGACGCACTCCGGAAATTCTGGCGCTAGGTTCCGGGCCGGTGGGGTCCGGGCAAAATGGTAAGGGTTTAGGGTTTAGGAGTTTAGGGTTTAGGCTCTAAGGCTTTGTAGGGTTTAGGGTTTAGGACTTTAGGGTTTAAGCTTTATAGGGTTTAGGCTTTATAAATGATTTAGGGTTAAGGGCTTGAGCATGACGGTGTAAGGCTTGAGGGTTAAAGGGCCATGGGCTAAGGGTTGACGACAGAAGCGGACGGTGGGATCCGAAAGTGTCATGTCAAGGAGTTTCTGGGGAAACAAAGCTTGCCGGAATCGGGGAGCAGCCTGAGGTTTTGGGCGTGAGAGACAAGCTCAACCATCGGAGGATTAAACAGGTGCCGAAGATATCGAGAATCTAGGGTTTAGGGTTTAGGGTTCAGGGGTGTCGGACAGATTTATCGATGCATAAACCTGGCTGGGCTGACCCCGGAAATACAGCCTCGAACAAGATTCGCAAGTTTTTTTTTCCTCTCAAGCCCAGTAAGAGGAAATACACAACGATCTAGCTGGTATGTTGCAACCAATGTACTCCTTAGCCCTGAACCCGAAACCCTAAGCCCCTGAACCCTGAACCCGAAACCCTAAGCCCCAAAACCCTGAACCCCGAAACCCTGAACCCCAAAACCCTAAGCCCTAAGCCCCTAAACCCGAAGCCCCAAAACCCTGAACACGAAACCCTGAACCTGCTACTTTTCACAGACCCACCGAGCAGGGAGTCGAAAATTAGGGTTTAGGGGTTTATTTAGGGGTTTAGGGTTGTTTAGGGGTTAGGTGTCATTAGGGTTTAGGGTTTAGGGGTTTCGGGTTGTTTAGGGTTTGGGGACTTAGGGTTTAGGGTTTAGGGGTTTAGGGTTGTTTAAGGGTTTGGGGTTTTAGGGTTCAGGGGTTTAGGGCTGTTTAGGGTTTAGACGCTTAGGGTCTAGGGTTTAGGGGTTTATTGGTTTAGGGTTTAGGTTGGGATTCGCCGCCAAGCCGCATGCCGATCTGCTACGTTTGGGTCGTAGCTCATCATGCGGCCTGACATCGGGTTTAGGGCTTATAGGGTTTAGGGGCTTAGGGCTTGGGGTTTAGGGGTTTAGGGGTTTAGGGGTTCAGGGCTTTAGGGTTGAGGGTTTAGCAACGCAGGACTTCCTGCTTCACGAATCTGATGAAGATGGAGGTACGAGCTTTTTGTATTTACCAACCCGAACCAACAAACGGAGCTGGGTGTAGCGTCTAGGGTCTACAGTGGCTTGAGGTTCCAGGGTCTAGGACTCTCCCTCAACATCCTGTGCCGTCGGGCTTCGGGCTTAGGGTTTAGGGTTTAGGGTTTAAGGTTTAGGGTTGCCAAAACCCGACCAAAAATTCCAGCAGGGCACTTATAAGGACCCCCATATACACCTTCGTACACAACTCATATGCACACTCTACATTTTCACGCCCAGTTATCAACCTGTAAACCCTACGCCAATCGCCATGAAAACCTTTGTAGAAACCCTCTGAAAGCCAGCACCCCAAAAATTGTCCTAAACCCTAAACCCTATACCCTAAACCCTAAACCCTCAACCCAAAAAACCCAATAAACCCTAAACCCCTAAACCCCAAACCCTATACCCCTAAACCCTAAACGCTATAACCCCTAAACCCTATACCCCTAACCCCTAAACACTATAAACCCTAAACCCCTAAACCCCTAAACCCCTAAACCCCTAAACCCTAAATAACCCTTAACCCTATAACCCTAGACCCCTAAACCCTAAACCCTAAAACCCTAAACCCTAAACCCTATAACCCCATAAACCCTAAACCCTATAACCCCATAAACCCTAAACCCTGAACCTTATAAACCCTAAACCCCAAATAACCCTAAACCCTAAACCCTATAACCCTATAAGCCCCAAACCGTAAACCCTAAACCCCTATATAAACCCTACATTCATCGAGTCTCGGACGCAGCGTGGCCTCAGAAGCCTCCGGGTCCTTTGGAGGAAGTTTGGGAGGTTTGGAGCTCAGGGTTTTAGGGTTCTTATTTTTATTTTTTAGGGTTTTTTGATGTTTTAGGGTTTTTGAGGGTTTGGTTTTTGATGTTTTTAGGGTGTTAGGGTTTTTAGGGTGTTTTCAGGGAAATATGGGCTTAGGGTTGAGGGTTTTGTTGAGGGCTTGGGGTTCAGGGTAGCTTAGGGTTTTTTAGGGGTTAGGGTTCAGGGTTTTGTGGGTTTTCATATGGCCGCCGAAGGGTTTTAAGAGGGGCTGTTTGGGGATTTGTTGTCAGCGTCCGTGGACACAAGCGGGGAAAGTTTTTTTTTTGACTTGGGGATTTTCGTAGAAACTCATGGGAGCTGTTGTAGGGAATTGGATACTACCCATAGGCTCCCAAGTACTTCCGTTTTGTGGTTCATCTTTAGAATCCTATAAGGTAATCCCAAAAAGGAACTACTTAGGAGCCTATGGGTAGAGGTAGGAAGTAGAGGATTCCGCCATGCTTTCGCCATGCGGAGCTTGCGGCTTGAGGCTCAGGGTTGAGGGGGCACGACAAGATCACCATGAACACCAAATCCTATAACCCTACATAAGCCCGCGGGCTCCAAAGAGCCCCCAAAGTAGGTACTATCTACAGACTTTAAGCCCCTTCAAGTAGGTACCATGTGTATACTTGGAGCCCAAGGAGAAGCCACACTTTAGAGCTTTCTTTCTGGACCTGTAGCATGCTGAGGCTTGGTGGCCCCAAATCCACAAGCTGCTGCGGTAGATTGGGCTCGCGCAGTTGGATCATGATACCTCGGATGGGTGGGAGGGAAGTAGGGTTTGGGGATGAGGGGCTTGAGAATCAGGGTGCACCCATAGGCTCCTAAGTAGTTCCTTTTTGGGATTACCTTATAGGATTCTATATATGAACCGCAAAAAGGAACTACTTGGGAGCCTATGGGTGAACTTTAGACTTTCGTGGCTTCATTTGAGTTTATGAATTCGCAGGCGTAAGGAAGGGCTTACCGACCCCCGCCCCTCAAGGCCACACCCCTCCTTTATTTGCACTCACTGAGAAACCCTTCTGATTACCACTTTTCAATATATTTGGCCTAATTGCATATAGTGATACCATAGTAAACCCCAAATCCTGTTCTAGTTATGAAGGCCCCTATATTAAATTACCAGAGGAGCATCCGGGGCCCGGGCTCCAGCGATCGCGGAGCGGGATTCGGGCGCGGCAGCTCGCGATCGAAGTCGTTCCTTGCTACTTCGAACAGGTTTGGGGCCGGGGGTTTATGGGGTTTATTTATGGACCCTAAGCCCTAAACCCCTAAACCCTAAAGCCTAAACCCTAAAACTCCCTAACTACCCTCTAGTGTACCCATCAGGTTTTTGGTCATACTGCTGATGATATAAATTCTGCATTACCTTATTGACCCTAAACTATGGGAATTATGGTGTATTCCTTATTATGGGTAATGTAGGATTTATATCATCAAACGTAAACCCTAAACCTTAAACCCTAAGCCCTAAGCTCTGAACCCTAAACCATAAATCCTAAATCCTAACCCTAAAACCTAAATTCTAAATCCTAACCCTTAAACCCTAAACCCTAAACCCTATAAGCCGTATACCTCCTAGGCTTTGGGAGAATTTTGCTTCCTCTCGGAGCCACGCTCGGAGGTTTTTGGGGACTGCGGGTTTCACGGTTTAGGGTTTAATTAGGGGTTTGTGGAGTTTGGAAAGAGAAGGGATTGGGGTTAGGGTTTAGGGTGTCTGGAGGGAGAAGGGATTGAGATTAGGGTTTAGGGTGTCTGGAAGGAGAAGGGATTGGGACTAGGGCTTAGGTGGCAGCTTCAGTGGGAGTTTATAAGGCAGTGTGGCGTGGCCTGGCCTCGGATGCAAGCAAATTGGGGGCCTGGCCGGAACGACACCCCGCTACCCATTCTCTGCTGATTGCTTGCCGGCATATAGGACAGGCGGGAGTGGAAGCAGATTCAAAAAGCCGCACCAAACGTCGTTTGTGATACGGGCCGTGCCGGCACTCCAGAACACAGGAATTCAGCAGGTTCAGAACTCGATCCCCTCACGGCACTGCCATGTCGAAGAGAGGCAGATGAGGCCCACCGGAAGCAGAACACCGTCGATGGTCGAGTTTGACAACTCATCAGCAGCCAGCCTTTCCCTTGCATGTTCTTACACTGCCGCAATACACTCCTCTGGCCTCGGCCCTCTCGCTAAAAACCTCTGGTGCTGAGGGCATTTCGAGGTTCCTTTATTGGGCTTTACAAGGCTTTTGGAGAATAGTTCGGGGTGCGGGAAGCTCGGGGGACATCATAAACCTTAAACCCTAAACCCCAGATTCGCAGGATTTGGTTTAGGGGCTCCCTTGCGGGCTGGTTGAAGGGTTTAAGGTTTAAGGTTAAGGTTAAGGGCACCTGACGGATCTGTCAACGAAACGTTTAGGATTCAAGTAGTCACTGGTTAGGGCTTGAGTCAGGTCTTCACAATCTTGTTTGGTCCAGGATGCAGGGGGAGGGGTTAGGGTTTAGGGTACAGATCAGATAAAGGTCTCGGAGTTCACATCCTACCGTTGCCACCACTTTCCCATACTTGTCCAGCATTCTAGGGGAAGTATAGGTTAACCCTTGTGGTTATATTGGGATTCTAGTACCTCAAACAGGTTAAAGGTTACCTACTTCACGTGGTTCCACAATCACCATCAGACTTTGAATCGACTCCTCAGTTTCAAAGCCCGAACAACCAAATTGAAATCCGCTCTCCCAAGGCCAAGGCCTGAAGAGTTCTCTAGAAGTTCTGGAGAAAAGTGAGGTTTGCAGGGTGTGAGGTGTTTACGATTTAGGGCTCTGTATACCCTGCTAGGCCCTGGCGAAAACCACAAGCAATGCCACGAAGACACACCAAGGTCATGCGTCGGCGTACGCAGTCCTGGTCAACGCACGAGATATTGTTGCTCCAACCGGGATGGTTATGAATGCTTCGGGGTCTTCTGCATAAGTATGAAGTTGTTGGACTGCTTCTCAATGCCCGCATTGGGCTTGGATGAATGTTGAGCTTAGGTGTACGGAGTGGGGCTCAGAACCCTGCAAGGCAACACGGTCGCAAGATTGTTGACATTCGAACAACAACTGCGCACAGCCTGTAATCCCTAAAACCAAAACCCAACCCCATGGACCCTGGAGCACAAATCTCGGAGTAGTGCAAGGAGCTTAGGGTTTAGGGTTTAGGGTTTAGGGAGACATTAAAGAGAAAAGCGGAGTCTTTGTAGTCGTTCTCTTGCAATAAGGAAACCCACACCACAACAAGCAAACAAGGATCCCCGGCCATGGACCCAAAACCCTAAACCCTGGACCCTAAGCCCCTCTAAATGAAAGCCCTCAGCACCGAAACCCCCTATGGCACCTTAATGACTATGTACCCTGATGATCGTACCCTTCTGGTACCCTCAGAAAGGGAACCCCATTGTAGAACCCTATAATATCCCTTGAAAGGGAAGCCTTAAAGGTGCCCTGATTGTCGTGCTCTTCTGGTACCCTCAAAAGGAACCCCACTGTAGAACCCTATGACCTAAACCCTAAATCCTAAACCCTAAGCCCTAAACCCCTCCTCAAACCCCAAACCCTTTAAACCCTAAAGCCTAAGGGAAGCCTTAAAGGTTGTGACGCCGCTTGCAAGCTACTTCTATCTTTCATTGGAAATCATTTAATTTCAAAAAAAGCAAAAAAGACAGCAAACGAAAAAACAATGGAGCAGAAAAACACCGAAAATAAAGCAAACAGAAACCAAAATAAAAGCAAACCAAAAAGCAAAGAAAAAAGCAAAAACAAAGGCAAAAAAAAGCAAAAAAAACGACAAGAAATGCAATCAAAAAGCAAAGCAAAAACGCAAAGAACAAGCAAAGAACAAGCAAAGAAAAAGCAACGACAAAGCAAAGGAAAAAAGCAAATAATAAGCAACACCAAAGAAAAAAGTGTGCTTTTTGCCTGTTTTTTCGCTTTTGTTTGCTTTTGTTTCGCTGTTTGTTTCGCGCATTTTTTTTGTTTGTTGTTGTTTTTGTTGCCTTTTTGTTTGTTTGAGTTTTTGCCTTTTTTTTTTCATCGGTTTGCTTTTTCTGACCCATTTTTTTCCTTTTTTGGATCCTTCTTCTCGCTTTTTTCAAGCTGTGTCGCAATTTGGCCGCTTTTGTTTTGCTTTTTGATTTGCTTTTTTGCTTTTGCCAAACGACATGAATCGCTTTTTTTTCCGGAAAATAGATGATTTCCAGAAAAGATAGAAGTAGCTTGGAGCGGCGTCACAACTTAAAGGTACCCTTTTACGGTACCCCCGAGGAACTCCTTGGAGGCCGATGTGTCGAAGCGCACACCACCGGGGAATCGCTTGGCCTCGCCGGGTGTAGGGTTTACCCATAGGCTCGGATGGGTGGGAGGGAAATAGGGTATGGGGGATGAAGGGCTTGAGAATCAGGGTGTACCCATAGGCTCCTAAGTACTGTTGACGATATAAATCCTGCATTACCTTAAGGACCCTAAGCTATGGGAATTATGGTCCATTCCTTGCTAGGGCTAGGGGTAAGGCAGGATTTGTACCATCAACCGTAGTTCCTTTTTGGGGTTACCTCATAGGAGTCTAAATATGAACCACAAAAGGGAACTACTTAGGAGCCTGTGGCTAGGGCTAAGGTGGGGTTTAGGGTAGGGTTCCCGGAGAGCCCAATACCCCTTAATTGTAAGGAATATACCTTATTACATCATAATATCAAGGCCCCTATAATTTAAGGTACATTCTGCTGCTGCTACTGCTACTGCTACTGCTACTGCTACTGCTACTGCTACTGCTACTGCTACTGCTACTGCTACTGCTACTGCTACTGCTACTGCTACTGCTACTGCTGCTGCTACTGCTACGGCTACTGCTACTGCTACTGCTACTGTTGCTGCTACTTTTACTGCTACTGCTACTTTGCTGCTACTGCTACTGCTACTGCTACCAAGTATGACTGCTGCTGC
>CAJNJA010017620.1:0-36111 GCA_905231915.1 Symbiodinium necroappetens
AATTAGGGTTTGGGGCTTAAGGTCCCGGATCTCAGAGGTTTCAGAGGCGCATTTGAGTTCACAGACCCAGCGGAGCCCTGCCCTGTTCCTGTCTCAGGGTATTCTTGGTGTGCGAGGAACTGAAAGGAACAGTGTCAGAAACGTTTCGACCACCATATCTTAGGTTTTCGGGCTAGGGAGTCGGAGTCTCGAGGTGGTTTATGGTTGAAAAAGCGTTCGGAGTTTGACAATTTTAGGTCCAGGGCGCAGGGTTTTCGACATCACGTTTGCGAGTCCCGGGCCATGGGCCAACGCTGCAAGAGTTTAAGGGTTCGAGGGCGATGGATTTATCGATGTCGCTATAAGGAACTTAAATACCTAGGGAAGATACGGTGGATGATATAAATCCTGCATTGACCCATAATAAGGAAACTATACCCATAATTCCAAGAGTTTAGGGTAATGCAGGATTTAGATCATCAACAGTAGGTATGTAATCATTCTTGCCGCCTCTAGAAAAGACTGGGGAATGCAAGTCAAAGCCGGAGGTTTGGAGTGGGCCACGCCATCGTGGAGTTCGACCCTTCTGTGAGGTTTAGGGTTAGGGGTTTAGGGTTTAGGGTTTATAAGGTTTAGGGTTTAGGGCGTTTAGGGTTTAGGGTATATCGCTGCTGTTGCAGAGTCTCAGGGCTTTAGGTTAAGGGCTTCAGGGTCTGAGTGCTTCGGGTTTTTTTTTTCAATTTCGAAGCTTCAAGTCTACATTGGCACCCTAAACCCTAAACCCTAAACCCCTTTGAAGGCTGCTGGTTCGAGTTTAGGTGTAGGTCGACGGCGCGAACCGCGAAAGGGAGCCCGACAATGCCAACAACTTTGGGCTATGGGATTTTAGGGGGTATGCGTTCCCTAATTCTTCATCCCTCACTACCCTTACACTCAAAGGACTCGTATTGTTGGGCTTTTTGGGCCCAAAGGACCCTATTATGTAAGGCTTTTGGGGGCTATTTTGATTGCTAAGGGGGAGAGCAATCTTGAAAGCCTGACTCTGGACGCAGAGAACATCAGTAGAAGCCTACAAGAGACCAAACAAACCCTAAGCCCTAATCCCCAAACCCCGTAACCCCCAATTGAACCCCATCTCTCCTAAACCCTAAATCCCAACCCCCCCCCCCACCAAACCCTAAGACACAAATCCCAACACCCCCTAAATCCTAAAACTCAAAATCCCAGATTCTTCTTCTTCTATACCAGAACCGTCTGCACAGCAGCATCCTTGAAGCATTGGCCCGAAGGTCTTAAACGAAACAAAGCAAAGGGCTTTCCGGTTTAGGGGTTTAGGGTTTAGGGTTTTGGGGTTCAGGGGTTTAGGGGTTTGGGGGTTTAGGGGTTAAGTTTAGGGGTTTAGGGATTTAGCGGTTTAGGGTTTAGCATTCGCACTGTAAGAGGTTTAGCGAGTTTAGGATTCAGGGTTTAGGGTTTCAGGTTACAGGAAGCTCAAACAAGAAACAGCAGGAGAGCTAAGCAAGGCTCAAGCACTGTTTGGGCGGTCTAGAGTGAAGAAACAGGGGTAAGGGCCCACACCCTAAAGACTAAACCCGAACCTTTACAGAACCATATGCCAGAGGGGCCGTAATAATTAGAATAGGGTTTTGGGGTTTACTATACTTTACCTAAACCCTAAACCCTAAACGTTCTATAATAGCCTTGCAGACCCACAGAGGCCTGGCGAAAGAAGAACCGCCTCTTGCAGAGGTCTTCGAGCTCTGCTCGGTTCCTGGCACGGCTTTTTAAGTTACCTGCGCCCGAGATACCCTACCTTTAACCTTTCTAAAGCCTTATATAAAGAAATCTTAACTTATTTCAAAAGGAACTCTGAAAAAAACCTACCTTTTTTAAAGCCGTGTATAAAGAAACCACAATTTAGTTCATAAGGAACTCTGGAAAGGTAGGTTCTTGAGGCTCCATGTAGGGTTTAGGGATCGGGAGTCGGAGGCGTATAAGCCCGGGGAATGGACCCTAAACCCTGACAGCAACATAATAGAGAGGCTGTAATTTAGTAAGTAGGACAAAGGTTTTGGAAGCAGGAATAAGGTGTTGCGGTATAATACACCTATAAGTACAATAATTAATAGTCGTAGTGAGTAATCAAGATTCTGCATTGTATAATAGCACTACGAGTACTAGCATCTTACGGAGCCACTGGACGGGCTTCGGGCTTAAGAGGGAATGAGGCCTTTACAACCCTAAGGGTCCAAGTAGTCCTTATTTATGGTTTTTGGTACCCATAAAGGCCCTAAAGTCCGTAAATAATGAGTCCGTGGACCCTTAGGGCAAGGGTTTTCCACGGTCTTATGGTTTATGCGGGGATGCCTAGGCTTCATCAGTTGAAGCTGATGCGACTGTAAGGGTGCAGGAATCAACTTACTGCTTACAGTTTGTACCAGTAGGGCTTTGGAGGGTTTAGGGTTTAGGGTTTTGGAGGCCGAAACGATGCAAACCGCCTAGACAAATCTCTCCGGAAGAAACCTTCCCTCGCTGTTGCAGTGTTTTAGACTGGGCTGGCCCTGGCTGGTGGCACACTTTCAGCGTGCACCTCTGCATAGATTGAGAGATCGACCCTGGCCTTTGGGTTCTTGGGCTACCGGGGATACAATGTCTGTGCGACGAAGGCTGGTGCTTCCACGACTTATAGCTACGACCACTGCTTCAGTAGAGCTACAACCGCAACAGCCACAGCAACGGCAACAGCTACTACTGCACCACCACCACCACCACCACCACCACCACCACCCTTACCCTTAGCGGCACTGCCACTACCACTTCCACCACTCTGGCACTACTGCTGCCAATACCACTCCTAACACTACTGCTCAACTTGCCATCTATGGCACTCCTGTTCAATAGTTTTATTCCGATCCCCGTTGCGGCAGCAGGAGTTGGTAGCAATGGCATTCGCTGCAATGCTGGTCGTCGTTGTCGTCGAACACCTCCACCTCATCATCGTCATCATCATCATCATCATCATCTCCATTCGTCACAGTTTGTCGCATGGTCGTCATCATATTCCAATCGCAGTGGTCTTGGCCGCAAGATGTTTTGCCCTCGGCATCATATTCGCCGTCTTGTCGTAGTACGGATTAATGACGATGGTATATGATCAGCTGAGCGCGTGTTGCCTTATTATTAACAGATACGAACTTCTGACTGTCGCGATCTTGGCTTAACACGTCGGTGCTATTAACTATAACCGATCACCAGTCCCAGGATCGCTTGAAGTGACGCATTCACCGCGTGAGCGGTTCTTTGGTACGGCGCTGTGAAACGCATATATGCTTGACACGGCCAGGAATGCTGCCTAGACCTCCAAGAGAATCACAGTCGAAGGAGGCAGGTCTGTCTTTGTTATGAGCTTCCTTCCTCAAGGTGTGTGTGGCTTGCCATGTGACTTTATGGGCAGACACATCCCTTCCAGGCTCGGTGGGAGCAAGCATGTCAAGGCTGGAAGGCTTCTGGGAAAAATGTCTTGAAGCCTGCCGTGGTGCTACCGCACACATGGCCTGCACAACACGCCCGAATCTGACTGAGAGGTCGTCCCGCAAACCATCTGCCACTGCTACTATCACCTTTGGAAGGAAGGTAATGCATGTAAAGCGTGAGATGACGATCAAGGGACATGTGTAGAGACAACCACCGATAGAACCCTTCTGATGCTCTTGGTGCGTATATGGAGAGTATACAGGAAACATGCATGGGATATCTGAGGCCTGGATGAGCTTGAGGTGCGTCTATGGCGTCTAGAGCGAAACTTGAGATGGTTTTGGTTGTAGCACCGGAGAAGAGAGAGCTATTCGTCAAAGGAGATGATGATCCTAAGTATCCTTTTGCATTGCTTCATCATCCGGTGGAAGAGACTACCTTACTTGCAGGGCCTATGGAGGAGGGCCATTGGAGGCTCCTTTGGATGACTATGTCTTCTTCGTACCCAGTGTAATCCCCATAATGTTATTGTAGCAACACCGCTAACCCATCTTACTATCCCAACTTACAAACTGACAAGAGCATCCGAAACAAGCTTCCTAGCTGTGACGAAAGTAATTCAGGAATCGAGCTCGTAAGTGAAGGGCGGCATCAGTTCTTGAATTGTGACTTTACCTTTATGCACCGCAGCCAGGAATCCGATGGACCTTGCAACTTCTCCAGGAGGTGAACCTATGATTCAGGACCTTCAGAGTAGCCGGAGCATTTTATTGTCGCTGGTGGAGATCGAAAGGTTATGTAGGCTTTCTGCCGCAGGGTCTGCTTTGGCCTAGAGCTGCCATAAGCCGGAACCACTTGTGTCCCTCATGCCGAAACCACTGCCAAAAGACCCGGGCGTACAACCGAGATCAACATAAAAGAAACCTCAAAGCCTCAACCCCAATAGAGACTCTGGGATCCGGGTGGACGATGCACCCTAAACCCTAAACCCTACTTTGAGATCCGGGTGGTTGATACATGCAGATCTGAGCGGTCTTCGCTCTTCGCTCGTTTTGCGGTGAAAGCAATTCGGAAGATCACTTCTCCTGCAGGACCCGGTACCTCGAACGTTCTGTGCGTATCGGGGCCTTACTGATGAAAGTAGGGTTTTTGGGGGTACCTGAGGGGAAGTCTTGCCATCGAAGATCCACATGGGAACTGCGCAGAATAGTCGATCGCGCAAGGCGGTAACGGTAGCGTACTTATGGGTACGAAAACCAACTAACGGCACATGATGAGGCCAGTGGATACTTATGTTTGCGTATACATCATACAGCTTACTTGTGGGTGCATATGCCAACAGCCAATTACAAGATAGACAACCAACAAACGCGCAACACGTCGATGTTATTCCTCTGTGGCTGCAACAGATGCGTACAGTTGGACGACTTTCAGTTGCTGCACCCCGAACGGAGATAGAAGTGCGCAACAGTGTGCACGTACAGCATGTTTCAACATGTTTACAAGCAAGGGTCTCGGTCGTATCACACTAGCAACATCGTGTTCTTGCTGATTGATGCTCTCGCAACTGCAACCGCAAGCAAAAGTCATGCTACTATGACGACAACTACATTAACCTAGGTCGTTGTTGCTATGAAAATGAGGATGGGAATGAAGATGAAGATGGGAATGGTATGATCATGAAGACGATGATCATGATGACGGTGAGGGTGAATATGAATATGAAGACACATATGAGGATGCATGTTATGTTCATGCTGGCGATGACGATGATGATGAATCTAAACATGATGATGCACAACAGGACATGAGGATACACACGAGTATGAATGATATGATTGAGATCACGGCGGTGAAGACGATGAAGATGAGGACGATGCCCAAGATGATGAATATGCCCAGGGCAATGATCATAATTAGCATCGTCCATATGAAGACAACTCTCACGCAAAATGGTGGCCATATCGTAAGGAGCAAAAACCACCAACCCTCTCAAGCAACGCAAAGACCTGGGCCCCCCGGCCCGGTCCAGCCACCAGGCGCCTCCCAGTCGTATTGCTTCATGTACCTGGGTGTGTGGGAGTTTTGGGTTTTTGGGGCTTGGGGTGTTGGGGTTTGGGTCGATTCGTGCTTGGGGCAGAATTACTTAGGCGGTGTAAATAGGGAGGTTGACATCTATCATATCTCGATCTCTTCGATTTTGCAGTGGTCCATGGCAATTATTACGCACGCGCAACACCTATGTGTGTGTATATATATATATATACACATACATATACCTTTGTGTATACGTGTATGTAAGTCTAAATAAATATATATATATATACTGATTATGTATATATACATGTAAATAATCATACACACTCACATACTTACATACATACATACATACATACATACATACATAGATACATAGATACATACATACATGCATACATGCGTACATCCATACATCCAAACATACATACATACATGCATACATATATACATACATACATACATACATGCATGCATGTACACGAAACCCATGCATGCATGTATGCATGTGTGCATCTGTTTGTGTATGTATGCAGGTATGTATGTACGGATGTACGCCTGTATGCATGTATGTATGTATGTATGTATGCATGCGTGCATGTATGTGTGTATATGTATATACACATATATATATATACATATGTATATATATATATGTATAAATGTGCCGCCCGCGTGAACACACAGACACACACACACACATTTTGATTTGTATATACCCGTACACAGGTTTATATATCACATGCTCCTATCCATGCATACGTGTAGCAGACAGACACACACACACAAACACTGACACACACACACACACGCACGCACGCAAACACATTCACACAAAGGCACAACGCGAAGGCACACACACACACACACGCACACACATTCACCTTCACATTCGCATACTCACACAGGCACAACGCACGCACGCACACACACACACACTCTCACTGGTGTTGCTGCTGCCATAGGGCCTCAGAAGGGCAGCAGATGGGCCGTCTTCTGTGGCCAGCAAGAAGCGCGTGACCTCTCAGGTTTCGGAAGGAAGGACTTCCTCATGTTGGGGGTGCGGCATGTATGTAGAGATCCTACGAATTGGTCGGTATGGGTAGGTACTAGAAATCCCCGCACAGTCTGGAACAGCCAAGACTAAGGGCTGCGACAGAGTGCTGATGCACGGCTGTTCCACCATAGCCGTTGGGGTTGTTGCTGCATCTGTGCTCCGAGGCTTGCGGCCACGGATGTTCTGCTTACATATATGCTTACATGCTGCACCTTTGTCAGGACGTAGGACGTTTTCTACGGCTCAGGTGCAAAAGCTTGAACTCTGACTTCATGTGCTTTGCAGGGCCAACAGCAAGCAAGTGATTCAGATACTTTCATCAACTTAAGACGGAGGATACACCAAGATACACCGCTCCAATTCGTGGTCAGAGCTTCTTTTGCTCGGCGTAACTGCTGCTGAGGCATCTGCTCATCCACCGCCGGTCATGTGGCTTAACTGTTTTGACAGATGTGGGGACGACGTGCCTAGCTTAGAGCACAAACGACGGTGATTGGCAAACAATTCAGACCACATAGCTAGAACATTGACATATCATGACCTTTAAACAGCAGCAGTTTCGTTTGCCCACATTCTTGGGGCAGAGGACAACTAGTTGAACAAACCCAGGCGCTGCACTCAAATGGCCTATAAAGACTGAACCTTTTGCGCACTAAGAGCCCTTTGTCATGCCTCGAGCATGTCCTTGGCAACGCCCCATTCACCAGCCTGTAGGGCAGCACGCCAGATGTCCGGTTCAAGAACTTCTGGGCCCAGCGGGCATAAGATATGGGTCAAAAAACGGAAATTAAGAATAAGATCTCCATAATTTCAAAGATTTAAGAATAAGATCTCCATAATTTCAATGGTTTAAGAATATGATCACCATAATTTCATTGATTCAAGAAGTTGTAGGTGGCACAAGAACTCTCTCTCTGTCTCTCTCTCTCTCTCTCGATCTCTCTCTCAATAAGTAACCACAATAAGTAACCATTAAATAGAAGTATATATATATATACGCATTTATAGTTACATGTGTACATATGTATGTACATCTTAAGTTCCGTTTTCACGAAATTAAGAACACTTTCTGAACAAGTGTTGAATATGCTGCGTTGATACAATGAATGCATTGCTGATATTGTGCAGCCAGCTGAGGGTCTCCAAGCCGAGGCAGAACTCAGAATGCTTCCTTAGCGATTACTGCCTGCCTCATAGTTCAGGTATGCCATGTTGAAGCGACAGAAAAACCTGAGCCGGTCGGAGGTTGTGAAATCCGGACACCTCCCTAAACCCAGAACGCCACAAGTGGCGAGGGGGACAATGTTTGTTTGTAGTCCTAATGCGCTTGCACGAGGAAGTTCGTTCCAACCGGTCTGGAGCACTTGGGTTCAGGCAGGCATGCGGTTTACTTTGCGCCTCAGGATCAGACGGGCTTTAATCAGGCATGGACGAGGAAGGGTGTGGCACACGGCACTTTTTCAAAATCAGGCTTCGGAACCCCCTATCATCATAGGTTTCCTAGGAAGCATACTGCTATCAGCCCCAGATGAAACATCGCCAATTAACGGATCAAGTGACATTCATCAGATGAGCCTTTGAACAAGCCATGGCAGGGACATCCATGTAGGGTCGCCAGCCCCCCACTCCCCAACACGATCCGCAGGATGAGAGGACTTGCCATTGAAGCAAACACCGACCCCGTAAAGTTCCAAAGATCATGCGCACTGCTGTAGAATATAGAGTTTACAGGCTGAGGGTCTTATACTCTAAGATACTATAACTGGAATTTGGAACCCCATAATAGTATTGGAAATTCTTTAGACACCCCCCCCCTATATCAAAGTCTTAGATTGTGGACCTAGTTGTGCAACTGGGCATGGTGAGCAGTTCTCTGAGACCCAAACGCCATAAGTGAGCAGGCCCGACCCTCAACCCCTTAAAGACCCTATACCTAAACCCTAAAGCCTTAAACCCTAGACCCTATGAACCGTTGAACCCTAAACCCTTAAAGACCCCATACCTAAACCCTATAAAGCCTAAAACCCTAAACCCATGAACCCTAAACCCTATGCACCCTTTAACCCTAAACCCTTAAAGACCCTATACCTAACCCTAAACCCTTGCACCGTATAAACCCTTCAAGACCCTTCGAAACCCCGAAAAGCACCGCCCTCTCAGGCCCACGGCTCTGATGTGAACTTGCTGCGCATCGTGATGATGTCCGTGTCATTGCTGAACACGGAATGCATCCTCACCCAGCTGGCTTAGGGTTTAGGGTTTAGGGAGCTGGCTGAGGGCACGGCTCATTTAGGCTGAGTTCTTTAAGTACTATGATGGTGCAAGCTTCGACTCCCGCTCCGACTCCTACGCCTACTCTGACTACAGTATCACTACGACTCCGACGACGAGGACGACTGCTCCTGCTCCTACTCCTCTACTCAGGCTCTACTCCTCTACTTTCCTACTCCTACCGTGCTCCTACTCTTACTCGACTCCTTCTCTTACTGTTGCTCCTACCCCTATTCCTACTCCTACTCCTGCTCACTCCTACTTTTATTCTTACTCCTCCTGCTGCTGCTGCTACGACTACTACGTACCACTACTTCAACTGCTACCACTGCGCTGCCGCCACTGCTATGCCGATGCGGCACTGAAGTGACCGACACTCAGCCTAGCTGCTGTGCAAAGCTAGCCCACTGCCAGGGCAAAGACAAAAACTCAGTGCTGCTAAGCGGCATGAACTCATCACTCCAGCGTTCTGCTTTGAGCTTCTCTCGCTCATGCCCTCAGCAGAAATCTGTGCTGCAAAGTCTCAATCCCCAGATCAAAAGGCTTAATTTAGGGACCTTAATAATTAGAATAGGGTTTCGGGGGTGCCTTATTATACTTATAGTAGAATATACCCCAAACCCTCTTCTAATTATTAAGGCCCCTATATTAAGCTCCCTAGTCGTTGAGGCTCAGGGTTGGATGCTGCAGGGTTCAGCCTTCACAGCCCGAAGCAGCTCCGAAGCAACCCTGGGAGTGGATTAAGCCTGGCACTGGCCCTAAGTGGCTTTGCATTGGTAGCTTTCGAATCTGGGGTGGTGGAGAAAGCCGGCCAAACACTCTGCAGAGGACATCAAACTAAAAGCCAGCAGAATGCTGGGAGCCGCACGCAGCCTGAATTTGTCCTTCTTGTGGCTGTGCCCCTGGCATGCGTGCCCGTTGAGTCAGCAAGGTCAAACAACCAGGAGCCTAGAACCCCTGAACCTCTGAGCACCTCAAACACTACCCTAACCCCCCAAATACCTACTATATAGGGTACTAGAGCCCCTAGGGCCCTTTATCGTAGGTACCTGGAGGGTTAGGGCGAGACTCTGAGCCCAAAGCCGTCCACCCGCAAGGTTCCTGCAAGCTGAACTTTGAACCCTCAGGTTCCAGGGTGGGGTACGCAACCTTGAGCTTTTCACAGGCCGATGGAAGCCTACCTTAAATTCCCCCAAGCTGCTTTTCTTGCGGCTCTTACGATAACCCCTAATAACATCGAGCTTCTACAACAAATCAGGCTATCCTCTCTGAAGGTACACCCTACACTGAACCTCTGTAGCCTAAACCGATACGCACATACATACATACATACATAAGTACAAACATACATACATACATACATACATACATACATACATACACAAGTACAAACATACGTACATACCCAGATAAACAGATAGATTGACGGACAGGCAGATAGACAGATAGATAAGTAGATAGATACATCGATAGAGAGATAGGGAGATCGACAGATAGATAGATAGACAGATAGACAGATAGATAGAAAGACAGATAGATAGATAGGTATAGAAAGATAAATAGACAGAAAGGTAGACAGATGGATGGATAGACAGGCAGACAGACAGATAGGTAGACAGATACGCAAGGGCGTACATACACGGACCATACATACATGCATACAGCTGCTTACATTCAAACATACACATGTGCGCGTGAGTATACATATTAAACATATTCTATATACATGTGTATATATATATACATATGTCTATATATATATACACATACGTACATACATAGATAGAATCCACAAACTTCATTTTTTGCACATACTCGTGCGAGTCGTGCTGGCCTCCCGTGGGTTCTCCCGGGCGTGCGTGTCCCGAGACAAAGTTCCTGCGTCTGCGGTAATGGGTTACCGATGAAGAAGAAGATGATGATGATGACGGTGATAATCATGACTGCTGCTACTATTGCCATTGCTGCCATTTTGGTTTCCGGTTCTTACACGTTGTGACGATCCCAGAAACATTATTCAAGTAGTATTTGTTGTTGCTGCTGTTGTTGTTATGTCAGGAGCGGCATTCACGATCTTTCTTGGAGTACACAAGAAGTTGTATGTGCAGAACGATCATCACGACTATGCGGCTGAGCACCATGGCTTCAAAAGAGGACTGGCGATAGCAACTCTGAACGAACGGCTTTCATGATGGAAAGAGAGGCAGGTTCAGACTTGCTGAAGACTTGTAATTTGTTCTTCTCGTTTCTCGTATCTCCAAGTAACTCTTGACGCTGCAATGTAGCCGGATTGAATAAAGCCAACACCTGATAGCCCAGGAAGAGCAACGCCGAAACCTTCATGCTTCGCACCCAAGTCCCACCACAATGTGCATCCGGAACCCTCAAGCCTGAAAAGCAAGCTCAAAACCCGAGACACCAAACCCAAAGAAACAACAGCCCAAGAACCAGCCACATAAACCGAGTGGAACCCTAAACTCCGAACGCGCAATCCTATTGACCCCATGCCCTAAACCCTGTTCTAACCTGAAACACAATCTCCAACATTCAATCTTCGGCAACATGTCTTGGCATGTGAAAGAGAATGCTCCTTGCACGGGAGCTGGAGGAGCGACATGCTCCACCTCGCTTCAGGGTGCAGGGGTAAGTCCCACACCCTAAACCCTAAGGATTGTGCTTCTGAGGGGATCCCTCCATCCACAAACTGAGCTGGGAAGGCTTGTCAGTTACAGCAAGACTTAGCAATAAGCTTCCCTTCCACTCATAGCAGAGTTATATCATTCTAGGTTCTGTCTAGAACTTTAAAGCACAAACCCTACACCCCCTTTGGCGTTATCTTCGCTACCATAAGCCACCTCTCTGTCTGCTGGATTCCAACACAGGAACCTGCAGTCCGAAAAAAACACTGCGAAATTTCAAACTTTAGCCACTTGGAGTCTAGTAAACCCTAAACCCTAAACCCTAGACTCTACCCTAAACCCTAAACCGTGTCTAGGAACCCGGCTTTGAGATTTCAAGCCCCTGCGGTGCTAAGAGAAGAGCCTGAAACTTTCAACGACGCGCAGTATAGTACTATGAAGCATGATTGAATGAAGGGAGCCCTGAAGGAGTCGTATTACTAAACCCTAAACCCGAAAACCCTAAACCCTAAAACCCTAAAAGCCTAAACCTTAAACCCTAAACCCTATAGTCGTCTTGAAACTTCACTCTAGGGTCGGTGGAGCTCTTTGGGCTGGACGGAGTCGTGACAAGGGCCTTTCTTTCGAGCGCAGTCTAGGACGAAAGGGTTGAGGGTTTAGGGCTGAGGGCTATAGGGTTGAGGGCTATGGGGTTGAGGGCTATACCGTTGAGGGCTTAGGGTTGAGGGTTAAGGGTTGAGGACTAAAGGGTTGAGGGTTTAGGGTTTATGAGGGCTTCGAGATGAAGGTTTTGGATGGTTCGAGGTTTATTGTAACGAGGCTGGAAGAACTTGGCTCGTGGCATCACCCGGAGGCAGCCATGAAATAACCCAGAAGCCTGAATCATTACCATACCATACTATTCCGCACGGTTCCGAATCAGTTTTACATGGTCTTTGATAGGTGCCCAAAGCCCTAGTTAAATCATTAAGGCGCCTACACTCAACCCTTTTAAGTACCTCTTACAGCATCCCTTTCAAGGAACCGTTTTGGAGGAACCCCATTCCAGTTAATTACGAAGGCCTCAAAATTAAGGGCGAGCCACATCTCACGTCGGAGCCCGTCAGACCAAATACCAAGAGCTGAAAGCAGGAGCCCAGAACCCCCAATCAACCGCAAAGGACTGTAGACCAAGTGCCATAGGTTTCACATCCTCACCGACCCAATTTGCGGCTGAAATTCCGAACTCCTACACTCCCAAACCTAGACTGCTCAAGAGGAGCCATGAAACCACAAAGCCGTCCAAACTTCAGCCCTCAGCTCCCGAAACTAGCAGCGGTGCTCCAGGGAGGATTCCTTGCTCCCTGACCTGAACCCGAACCCTTAAACTCTTGTAGTAACACACTATAGATCCTTTAAGGGACCCTTACAGATCCAGATCCCTTAGGATCCCTTACAAGGAACCCTTCAAGCACAGCCTGGACTCTAAACCCGGGGATGCGGCCTCGAGGGCAAGGTCGTTCAGGTCATAGGTGTACAGCTTGAAAGGCTCCTGCAGGGCTTTAGGGTTTCGGGTTTAGGGTCTCCTCCAGGGATTTCCGCGTGTCATCAGAATTTTGGGCTTTAGGGCTTTGTAGGGTTCAGGGTTTGGGGGTGTAGGGTTCAGGGTTTGGGAGTGTAGGGTTCAGGGATTGGGGTTCAGGTTTAGGACTGCAGGCTTTAGCTTTGTTGTTATTTTGTGTTTCTTTTTTTGCTGGCCGTGTTTCTCCTCCCAGCAATAGCTTGGGCAGACTCCCGGGGCTTTAGGGTTTAGCGTTCAGGCTTCGGGTTTGGGGTTTGGGGTCGAGGGCTTGGAGATTTGGGTTTAGGATTTTCGGGAACTAATGGCTTTGCGCATGTGGGGTGCTGGATGAAGGGCGTCTCTGCGGCTTTATGGCCTAATTAGGGGTCTGGGGGCTAGTCGAGTCTAGATCTCCACTTAACAAGAAGCCCTTTGAGAAACAGAAAGAGTCCCGGCTCATGCTTTGAGCAGGAGGCTCCCACATGAACATAGCTTAGGGCCTAGGGAAGTCACTGGGCCTCGGGCAAGCTGCACAGCCTTCAGTCCATAGTTAGGTTGGACAAAAGCAGATGCCAACAAAAAGGCTTACGCTCAGTGTAGTCATGCCAACACAGACAGACCACGTTTCAATCACACAGCATGCCTTGCATGATCGGCCCCTGAACCCTATCCTACCTCTTTCATGGGTTGCTACTACATTACGTTTACAGGGCTTACAACATGGGCTCAAAGACCCAAAACCCTGCGAACAAGCAGGACTCCGAAACAGAAGAGTCGGCTTTTCTAGGACTTCTGGCTGAGCTCACACAGAAGAGGTTCGGGAGTACCTACAGTCGCCATTGTAGTTCCTTTTCGGGATTACCTTTTAGGATCCTTAACAAAAGGAACTACAATGGAGACTGTAGGTACGTGTCTAAATAGTCTTCAAGCGGCCGCCAGTTGTTCGATCGTTGCTCCGGCTGGGTTCGAAGATGACTTGTAAGGGGTTTTGGCTTGAGGGTTTGTAAGCAGTACGCTACCAAGAATTCGCCGCAAGCCTTATAAGGAAACCTCCTGACATCACGAAACATCGACCTAGCATACCTCGAAATCATTTGCAAACTTCTTCCCGCGAAATGGGGCTGTCAGATCTTCCGCTGCCTGTAGAGCCCACAGAAGCATAGGGTTTTACCAGAGTCTGCCTAAACTCTGCTCTTGTCCGGCAACCGAAACTATCAAACCTACCCTAAAACCCTTAACCCTTAAATTCTAAGCCCTGAACCCTAAACCCTTAACCCTTAACCCTTAAATTCTAAGCTTTACCCCAAAACCCTTAACCTCAGGATGTCCTTGCTTTCGAAAAGCCTCACATGGTCGATCACACGGCATTCCTGGCAGGTATAACTTCGTCGGGAGTTGGCGAAAGTGTCTACAAGGGGCCCCCGAAGTCGGAACTCTACCAGAACACAATTCAGGAGATTCCACCGCTCCTGGTACTGCTTCTGCTACTATACTCCTGCTCCTCCTACTCCATTGCCTACACCTACGCCTACGCCGATGCCCGTGCCTACGGCTACGGCTACTGCCAGTGCCACAGTTACGGCTGCTACTCGCACCACCACCATGACGAGGACTACTCCTGGCCCTACACCCCTACTCCTGCTACTGCTACTGCTGCTGCTACGTGTAGATGGTTGCTTTGGCTAAGACGCAACCAGTTTTCGCGTTGACGGAAGCCTTCGCACCTAAGGATGCAACCCTCCAGTTCCTACACCAAGGAAGCCCATTGAGAACCACTGAACGATAGATCCAAAACTCATCCCTGAAACACAGCCCGGAATTCCCGCCTCGGAAACTTCCTCCGACATGAGCTTGATTATGGCATCTGTCATGAGGATCCTCAGACAACTGACAGCTTGTGGGCTTAGAGCGGGTACGATGGTGCAGTTTTTGAATGTTTCTATGCAGTCATGTAAACGGAACGTTCGGGATGATGTCAGTACGATTGTGCCCTTCCGAAACCTAAACAGACCAAGCTTGAGGAATCATTCCGCATGATGTGTGACATCAGGACTTCGGTGCATTTCTGATGTTTGCGGATTTCCAGGGCACAAATTTCAAATGAACACGGACATTTCTCCAAATTCAGGGCTCCAGGACACGAGGGTTTCAACCGTTGGCAGTTTCATTCATGAGATGCTGAAACCTTCCGCAAACCTTTCCTGACACCTCAGATAAGGCCTCGAAACCAAAAAACCTACCATAAAGAAAGACGGGTCTCCCCAAGGAGACCCACATTTCCAATATCATCGGTCTTACTTGTCTGGGTGTCCGGCTATGTAAGGCGTCCACGGTTTCGTGCTCATCTTGACATCTTTTAAGGATCTGAGTAACTGTGGAAGCCCTGGCACAAAAGTTGAAGAGTCAGGGACTTGACAGTTGGGGTTTGTAGGGTTTAAAGTTCAGAGCTCTAGGGCTTTAAGGGTTAAGGGTTTAGGGTTTGGTTTGGGCGTCTACATCGTCAAAATACTGCAGCCCGGAAGCAGACATCCGTACTGCTTCGTCACCGCCTTGCATTCGAAGATAGTGAAGGCCTACACTCTAAACCAATATTACAAGAATCAAAATAGTTACTACAAAATACCAGAACGTACGAGGTCAGATGCTTAAGCTTACAAGCGCATTACAAGGTTTTTGGGCTTCCGGCTCCGGGCTGAGCGTCGGATTTCCGGTGGAACTCAAGCTTACCATGAGTAACCGAAACCGTTTTTTTTCAAGGCCCCCCCCATAAAACTTTATCATAAGAGCCTACAAAATAGTAGGTTGTGCTAGTGAAACTTAGTACAGTCTGTAAAGGCGAACATTGAACAGCTGCTGTGCAGCAGCCCCGGCCCCAACCCTGAATGGCCCGGTACCCTATGACACCCGAAACCGCCACCCTAACGACGAAACATATAGTCATGTTGCAATCTTTTTTCGATTTCCTACACGGAGGTGTTCCTCCCAATCGTCTCACATCTGCACTGGTAAATCGAGAAACCACCTTGTCTTGTGGTGCAGCCGGGGTTCTAGCTAGAGCCACTTGTCCAGAAGATCAATGCGGCACGTGTATTCCGACAGGCTGCAGGTAGGTTGATGGATTAGGCGTACTGCTGCGGGTCTAAAACCCCTACACCTGCAACGTCTCAAGGCCTTGTACTCTGGCTTTCAATAGTGGCCAGAACTCCTGATTATGAACACAACATGTCCTGGAATCTGCGACAAGCTCACGAATCGTTCCAGAGGTGCGTCGAGGCCTCATTGCCAGATGACACGCCTGTGGTAGCCAGCGATATTGAGTGCCCAAACCCGACAGCATCAAACTTAACCGTCAAGCCCTAAACCGCGGAATGCCATGAACCCAAAGTCCTCGAAGAACCCTAAACATTAAGCCCAAAACCTCCACTCCAAGGCCTGCAAAAATCCTGAACCCGGAATGCCTCGAAAGTCAATCCCCACGAAACCGTGGAAAACCCTCAAAGACGGAGCCTCCAGTCGCGCTGCCATGTTGACGTTCGGACCTTGGGGCTCTTTTTCTTTGGCAGAGGCATTCGAGTCTACCCATAGGCCCCTAAGTAGTTCCTTTTTGCGGTTATATTTAGAATCCTATGATGTAATCCCAAAAGGAACTACTTGGGGCCTATGGGTAGGGTTGAAGACTGGTTGATGATGATCGGCTTTAGGGTCCTATGTCTCCTATAGTTGGCCTTAGAGGGCACACGTTCTTGACGTCCTGTGGTTGGCCATATATGTATTCCTCTGACGGTACCTTTTTGTCACTGGCGGGAGCCACCAGCACTCTGTCACGACACGCCCACGCCCGGGCCCCTGCGATTCGCGCCTCGTCTGCAATTTCCCCCCTTATCTGCCGCAATGCAAGACCTGTGTGGCTCTCGCGAAGGCCTGCGAACTCTGTGTGGCGCTTGCATGTCAATGCTCTAACCACCAGACGCCAAGGCGCCAACACCTTGGAGGAGCAATGGTTTCAGCAGCATCTGCAACACATGATCTCTGAGGCGATAGTCCCGTACAAGCACTTGCACCACGTGCTGCAACCCTGGCAGCCAAAAGAAGTGGCAAACTTGGCCGCCCACTTTCTGGAACATGATTCGCATTTGGAAGGTTGCACGCACGGTGTGCGCTTTGCCTATTCTGACCCACGAGGGTCAAAGTTTCTATACCGCTTTTGGCTACATGCCCCTTCTGCGGCGATGTTGTCGCAGGTATTCGCCATGTCGTGGAGCGTTGCGTGCACGTGCAGGACATCCGAAGCCCTGTGTTTCGTTTGACGGGTGGATCGTGTGAACTCAGCATGATCCTGTGCCAGTCTTAGGCATCTGTGGGGATCTTCAGACCGAAAGTCAAGCTAGTCGCAGGGGCGACCTCGCGAGTAGCGCGGTACCTGCAGCTCGACACACTCTGACTGCCCTTGCAAACAAGACGAGCGATACCAGGTCCCTTCGATTCAGCAAGCTAAGGACCGGACACCTAAGTGTTTCTTGAACCGAACCTATCAGCACCATTCCCCGACTTGCTGCCGTACACCTGCGCGGGGAGGTCCCAGCGAGAGCGTATATCCCCGGCTTAACGCCTGCGGGCATCTCTCGTCCACAACAACAACCCTAAACCCCCAAACCCTAAACGCTAAACCCTAAACCCTGACACCGAAAACTCCTAAACCCTAAAGCCCTCAACCCTAAAACCTTCTGCGGCGCAGTCGGGAAGAACGAGCGCTCTGAGGTTCAGACTGAGGTAGGAGGCGTCGATTTTGAACTCGGACCCGATCGCTCCCTGGAGGGGATTCCCTAAACCCCAAACTCTCCAACCTAAATTTAGGGTTTAAGGGTTTAGGATTCAGGGGTTAGGGTTTAGGGTGTAGGGACCCCAAACTCTCAAACCTAAATTTAGGGTTTAAGGGTTTAGGGTTCACAGGGTTGAGGGTTCGCTCCAGGGGGTTTAGGGCTCCAGTTGTTCTGTTCGCTGTAGGTTTGTAGTGCTGGAGCTGGGGAGTTCGGGCCCAGAGATTCTAATGGGTCAGTAGTTTAGGGTTTAGGGTTTGTAGTTTAGGGTTTTACAGATTTCACTTCTTCGAGCACAGGCCTTGTACTGTGCTTATGGCGTCGGTGGATGTCGTGTGGTCAGACGGTCAGGCGAATCGGAAGGTTCATCAAACAGAATACTAGTGGTGATAAAAATGACAGTAGCATTTATCTGTAGGTAGAAGAAAGATCAAGGCAATAATAGTCATACTACAGTAGAACGCGACAGGACAGTAGTCTTATGCTATAACATTGATGATACCCCGGCCACTAGCCAAACTCTGCAACATGCTCGAAACAAGCTCGAAGGACGGAGGAGTTTCAGGAACAGCGGACCGATATGTTATTCCCAGGACATATATACATCTAAGAATCTAATATCATATGCGGTAAAATCTATCGCATAATTTTCAATGATATTTTACAGTATCTATAAGCATATCTATACTATAAGTAATAAGTATAGGGAATTCAATTCTTTACCCCCAGCTCTCATCATAAGAAGCTCTTACTGCCGTAGCCAGGCAAAGAGAGCGTTTCAGTACCAGCCCTCCCTCATCCAAATCAGCCCGAAAGGCCCTAAGCCCTCGGTCTCGGGTTTAGGCTTTCAGGAAACGCAAAACCCTAAACTCTAAGCCCCAAACCAGTCCATGAAGCCGAACCTCTTAAGCCCAAAAGCCTGATCCCGAAACCCTCCAAGTAGTCGCAAAAAAAGTAGTAGTAGTAGTAGTAGTAGTAGTAGTAGAAGTAGAGGTAGTAGAAGTAGTAGTAGTAGTAGTAGTAGCAGCAGTAGCAGTAGCAGTAGCAGTAGCAGTAGCAGTAGTGGTCGGAGTAGGAGCATGAGTGGGACTGGGAGTAGGAGTAGGAATAGCCGCAGCAGTAGCAGTCGTCGTCGCTGCCCCGTCGTCGTGGTCGTGCAGTTCTCATCGCCATTGCCAGTACTGTTTGTTATTAACCAGAAGTCGTCACCGTACAAGCAATAGTAGCACTAGCAGCGGTAGCCAATGCAGGAATAGTGATAAGTAATAACAACACTAGTCGTTGTAGTACCAAGTCTACTGGTGACAGCGACAACACTGACGAGGACGCTAACAGTACCAGAAAGTGCCGGCGTACACCTCAACCACTGAAAGGTAAGAAAGTAGTGCAAGCCCGACATAACCACAAATTATTCCAAAACACATCTTGGGGTCCCAAGACGGCCCCATGATGACCTTCCAGGACGATTTTGAAAACACCAGAGCCGCTGAAATGCGACTCCAGGCTTCGAGTGGATTGAACATCCAGAATACGAACGACATTATTCTGGCAGGAGCACGACATTCATTCACAAATGCGGCGATGCAAAACTTGGCGAGGAGCAAACGCACGGGACGATGGCGGGAGCACGGGCTTCTACAAGCGAAAACACACCGGGCCGTCCACGAACAACACACGAAACCCACCACACGGGAACGAAATTCTCAAGACTCCACACCAGCGGCACAAAGGCGGTGCTGCATGTCGGACACCATACAGAAGAGCCCCAGAGGCTCAAAAGTGTGGCCCCGCGTAGCCTGTGCCTGGCTGTCACAACTTCAGAGCCTTGAAGCGATCGAGAATCCGACATGCTCTCAGCACTGTGGCAGAGCACGATCTACACCCCATTATGCTCATGCTCACGGCACTGTCCCGGCATGTTACGCAGTGCGAAGGCACAGGCATCCGCACTTCCTGCCTCTCTGATCTCGTCCTCTGAACGAGGAGATCGAGTGCCCCGCATGAGAAGGATTAATGGCGGCTCGGCGCGGATGGGAGGCAAAGTCACCTCAAATGCAGGGCCGGTGTAAGGCTCATAGGGTTCATTTTCCTGGTTGCGAGGCATGGGGTTGCAGACTTTACACACCTTCACCAGGCTTGGGCCTTCATTGCCAGAGTGAGCTGGACGAGAAGTGCAGGGAGAGCCCTCATGGTCGGAGACCTCGCGTTTGGTCAGCACTGCAAATTCCGAGATTTCCCCACATACTTACGACTTTCCCACAGACATCCACAGTTGAAACATCCGAGATCATCCGAGAATGTCAGAGCCCAAATCGCCTCCAAGTCCATGGCCACGCGTGCCAGGCAACTTCGGGCCACTGAGTACAAGCGTGTCCAGCACGGTTCTGTGACGGCTTCGTGGCGTGTTGTGGGTGCCGAAGGTGCCGTCACAGCAGGTGTCTACACGGGGTTGGTGGTGGTGCTGCTGCTGGACATGGGACATTCGATGCAAGCTTGCGTTTGACAGGTTTGGTGCTCGCCTCTTGCCACTGCATGACACAAGATGTGCCGAGGAGCACTCACTACAACATCTGAATATCTTGTGATTCCAGCTGTTAGCGGCCTTGGCAGCTGTTGAGGCTAAGCATTGCTGGAGCCGGAACCAGACTTCTGAAGCTAGCGCAAGCGAGACGGCAACAGCTCCAACCGACGCCAATCTCGATGCAGCAGACATCGCAAGTTCCACATTTCCTCGCTCAGGCTCTTGCTGGCAGCCACACTTGGGGCAGCTTGCATGCAAGTACAAGGCTGTGCAGGAGGCCTCAACCAAGTGTGAATCAGGCCACCAACAGAAGCCGAGTGAAGAGTGAGCCGAGTGACGAGTGTGTCCGAGTGCCTGAATTGCTAAGGGATCTACAGGGCCGCCTCTGCTCGCGGCCGAGAGCCGGGAGCTCTACGGGAAACTGGTCTGACAAAGGAGGAATGTAGAACTGTAGAAGTGCTAAAAACGCAGGACCTGAGAGGAATTAGGGGCTCAAGCGGCATGCGAGCGGCAGATTGGCGATCCATGCGTTTGCATGTGTCGCCTCGTGTGCTGCTGGCGTTCTTCCCTGGAAAATCAGCCGGACAGGCAAGGCTCCGCCCGGAACATGCAACTCCAGACCTGCTATGTGGAGCCATACTAGCATATTTCTGGCTGCAAGCAAGGTCATGCTAGAGTTTAGTAAATTGGAGGACTCTCAATCGATCTGAAACTCGCTAATGAGCCCATAGTGATCGGATAGTGGGTCGCCCTCACAAAAAAATTTCTCCTGGTCGGCGATTGTCGTGCGCAAGGCCGTGAGATCCAGAAAGTCGTAAGAGCCGCAGCTTTCGATACTTCCGTGGTCCCCGTAACCTCCCAGACCTGATGTGCAGACGTCCTCTGAGGCACCAGGCACGCGAGCCTCCGGGCACACATGGAAGATGAAGTCCAGCTGCATCGTGCGCGGAGTGCCGGCGTTCTCTCGAGTCAGTGCCTGGTTCAAATCCCACGTGCAGAGCTCATCGTCCAATCCACCTGCAGCTTGTAAGCCGTTTTGGAGCAAGGGATCGAGCTGGTTCTGGAGCGGAATGTCGGGCAAGGGGTTGAAGTCGCCCGCAAGAATGACAGGGCCTCTGCAGGGCATGGTTCAAACACAGGTTCGTTGCCGCCGCAATGCTGGAAACCATTCACGTGATGCTACATGGTCGATACGAAAGGCTCTGTATATGGAGACAGGCGCTGTATGTATTTTGGAGTGGCAGAACGAAGGAAACACAGAATCTGAAGTGCACCTATCTCCTTGCAAAGCACAGCAAACCGTTTGGCTCGTATCTCTTTACTGGAAGCAGACGTCCGTGCCTTGCTTGGCCAGGTCTCCTGCGAACCTTCCAAGACTCTGCAGGAGGTCGGAATTGTCACAGTTGTGGGGCATGTGCGTGTTCAACAGTGTCAAAACTGCAGGTCTTGGTGCTCGCTTCAAAGGAACTCTTACACGAAGAACCCCTCGCGGCCGAACGTTGAAGAATACGTTGAGCCACGAGGACGCCTCGATTGCAGATTCTGGTTTTTTCAGAGGATCGTCGTGACGTTCTGCTCGAAAGCCTGCATCGTAGATCTCGAAGCCTTCAGCACCAAACTCGGCTCCAGCCAAGGCTTTGCTTTCCTTGCGACGCAGTACTACCAGCTGTCCTGCCACATCACCCAGCAAAAAATGGGCAGGAACGGAGTTTCGCCATCGGAGAGCAAGGATTGTGGCAAGGATCATCCAGCGTACAAAGAAAGAAAGCCAGACACCCTCAGTCCCTCTCAACGCACAGAACGGCACCTCAATCAGGATGCACTGTGCAAGGGAAACGAGCGCCACGAATCCCGTCCAGAGTACCCAGGCTGCAGGCTTGGGGCTACTGGTGAGGTAAGTGTGGTCGAAGTCGGAAAGGTGGCGCATGAGGCTCTGAACCATCAAGGTGCTTAGCACTTCCTGAAGCAACACCAGGTCAGCTCCCGAGTCTTGGATGTAAGCAGCTTGCCGTGCGAATCGGGCCTGGGCGCTGTCCTCACAGACAGCTACGAGTTACGAGCACCTCATCAACTCCTGGTCCTCAAAAGAAGCTTCCGAAGAGCGTTATACTCTCATCATTCTGGGTGATCCTAGTTTGCACTGCAACATCATTGCATCAACCTAGTGTGCTCATGACATGTTCAACATGAACTACATGTTGCAGCTTCTCAGTCGTGGATAAAGCTTTTGCAGGCCATGAGCTCGTAACAAACAGCTGAATTTATGAAGCACCATGATCAGCTATATGCGACGTTTTCGAATCGTATGCTTGAAACCCAACGCCCGAAGCCCAAGGCCTCTGACTCTCAACACAACACGTGGACTCTCAAGATGTAGGGTCTGGATGCCAACATGAATGACAAGAGTCATGCTATACAGAAGGTGAGCAACATTAAGAAGAACACCAATAAGAGTAAGAGAACTGCGAACAGTACGAAGGACACGGCCGACTAGACAACATGAGCAAGCGGCAGGCGTATCAAAAGCAATTACTTGCCAAACTAACATGAAGCAATACTGAGGGAAATCACGGCCATGGTCTTAACCGTAACATCACTGCTGAGATTAGTGATCTTGATTCTCGACAAGATGCAACGGGATCCAGATGAGCAGCAGCCCGAGACTAGATAATGTGAACCGAACTCGCGCTACTTGCAAATGCAATGAATGCAGTGCAGTTCATCTGGCAGGAACGGAAGCTGATGCCCCGCATCGGTCTCAGCACAGTAGAAACAAGTCTGATATGAATGAAGAATAAGCGTCAGATTCCACAGAGTGACATTGGGCTCGAAATAAAGGCTGATGCTGTTGTCCGTTGTTGCGTGAAATGTCGCACTAACTTGTGTACGTGGATGCGGCCGTTCAAGAAGTTCGCAAATGCATCTCGCAGCTACTGTATATATTGCCTGAACGAATGATACTGCTGATGATACTAGGTCTTCATGCTGTAGATCATCTCAGCCATCTGCAAGCCTTATTGACATATACGTTGCAGGCGCCGTCTTAAAATACAAGCAAGAGATACATGGACTCAGACTTCAACCATCGTTGTGCAGCACAATATGACAACGCAGTGGAAACCGGAGTCACATGATCAACATGACATTACATGAGCGAGACAAAAGATACTTAACATGCCCAAGTCCTGATCCAGACGCATCGGCACATCACAATAACGATCGTGCCACCAGCATCCAAGTATGAGGCCCAGGACAAACTTCGTGGGATGAATGTGCAGAGGAAAGGAGATCGCACACGCGTTCCAAGTCAGCACCGTGAATCGCTTCGGATAAGGCTCGTGCTGCAGGTTAGGATTCGCTTGATACAAAAAAATAGGGTCAGGATCATTGAGACTGATCTCCCGCAGTGGTTCTGCGGCACAGCTCTGGAAAGAAACTCCATGTGTTCTCAGCGAGTCTGTGGACTCGCTCCCGCTTTCCTCGAGATCCCCAGCGGCACTCGGGAACTCTGTGCTTCGTGGACTTTGCAACTTCAGCATATCAGATATCTCCAAAAGTTGTGCCCGCTGGTCATTGCACGGCAGGGAGCCCCAGAGGGCCGCCCAAAGCTTCGACTTCGTAAGCTCATCTGCTTCAAGCATGGCCCAGAGCATGTGGCAAAGCTGCGGGACGTGTCTTCCACGCTACCGCTAAAGTGTGAGTTACGTGCAAATGACTATTTTTGAACCAACAGATTCACCTCATGAGCCCGTCTGCGCAGGCAGCTTGAGTAGCTGATTTCCTGCTCCCAAAAGCATGACCAGCTGATCGAGCCCCAGGGCCCCAGGCAAAAAAAGGACATTGCAAAACACACAGCAACTTCCTCGCAGTTCCTGGATCCTGACATCGACCATATACTGTAGCATCCCACAATTGAAAGCCTTTTGCGCGTGCTGGACTCCGATTAAGGTCTGATCCGAACGATGTCTCGTGGCTGGCGACGCCAGGGCACATCCATGTCATGTCATCTCATCTTGCGAGCTTGGCTGAACCCGCTTTGTACCTTGCTACCCAAACGCCTCCAACGAAACAGTTTTCGCGAAACCATTTCTGGAAAAGGCGGCGATGTCCTGCCGAGGCTGTCAAACCTACTGTAAAGAATCTGTCTGCTGCGAGTTGGAATGAGTCCTAATTTGGTGATCCCGGCATCGTCAAAGAACTGAGGATCAACTTCGCCTGAGTCCTGTAGTTCCGGCAGATATTCTGGACCGTAAACGAAGCACCGCATCGTTCAGTCTTGCCTTGCCTTCGCGTAGGTCTCCACAATCTGAGCTACGCTGTCCAGCTTGCTCGCTATGCTATCATGGTACTGTACCTTACTGCTTCAAGGAGTTCTTTCTCAAGATCTTCTGGTGTGAAACTGCCAAGGCGCGAGAAAACCGGAATCATCTAGACTGATTAGCCAGTCCTCGCGCTGCCAAGTTCGAAACAGCACTTCTGTGCTTGAAACTCGGGGGCCTTGCCTTCAGGCTGCAGCTTTCCAGGGCCATGCAAACCCTGTCAAAAAAACGCACGGGTGCAACTCTCATTCGGCAGTCGCTGCTCGTGCGACACTGCGACAGCCGCACCGTCTTGGGCTCGCCAAGGCTTCGGCTACCTTGAGCTGAATAAAACGACAAAATCATGAAACACGGCTAGCAACCTGTGGCCGCCACTTGCACACTTGCACACCGGGGACTGAGCCGATTGGTCATTGATCTCCACTTCTGTGTTTTTCGCGCCATCAGCAGTCGCTCGTCTAGGCGCGGCATGAGGACGACCGCTCCCAACTTGAGGCCCAACGCCCAGGCGTTCCTTGCTGTGCGTGTCGACGTGAGGGCCTTGATTCAGCCCCCGTTGCCGCTGCTCGTGGCGCATCTCTTGCAGCCAAGAAGGAAGCGAGGCTCCAACGCCCAAGCTCCACAAGAACTCCTCCGATTGGCAGTCATTGTCAGACATCATTTGCGATGTATCTCGCATGACGTTGGCATTTGCCACATTGATGATGCTGGGTAAACTCAGCCTGTTCTGGTTACTTGTTGCGCATGCTTCTCTGTGTTCCGTGGTTGCGTTTGACGCCAAATTGCTTCACAGCTGCTCGGTGCAGTCTAGGCTTCTCCCTCATGAACCTAAGCACTTCAGTCTTGAAGGGCTTCGTCATGAACGGTCTCACTAGCAAGAAGCTCATCCGTCTGCAGGAGCAGCAAGGGTCGCGGTAAGATCGGTAAGAGTGCGAGCTTACTGTGTGCGCGTGCGACAGCTCACGTGTCGGTATGCGGAGCGGACTAAGCACCTTGGCAGATGTTTTAGTCTAAGGGGAGTGCATTTACAATTAAAGGCATTCCACAGCCGTAGGATTACACAGCACCATAGAGCTCGAGCAGCCCGCCTCGGACAAGAATAAGCTAAACGAAATCTAGGTCTGCTTCTTCATGGTTCATCATAAGAGCTCTGCGCAAACGGGTTCAGGTACAGAAGCCCATTAACAGCGACATGCACGAGCTTCCTCCCAAATTATACTTACATCCATCCATCCATCCATACATATAGGAATGCCACTACCTGGCAGCATGCATACTACAGTCTTTAACTCGCATCTACTGAACACGCAGAGAGCAACAAGCCTGAGGGGATCATCAAGCCATTTGGTTCAATTCTGTGGGGTTTGCCGCAAGCATCTGGATTTGATGGGTTATACTGAAACTCCACCAGCATTCCATTCTTGTTGTATCACATTGTCATAATGATCATTATATGCATAAACTATATGGGGGTTGTTCCTTATTATGCTTGCAGCCTGTTGCTCGAAAATCCCCTTGCGCTTCGCCCTTGTTTGGAGCAGGTTTAGAACAACTCTCATATGCATCGTAAAACGGAATCCTGCTAGCGCTGCCATCTGACGGTACAGCCCTTCAGCCCACATGTCACATCCTGCGTTAAGCATGTGACGGTCTTTCCTTCATGAGGCGAGGCGAAGCGCAAGCAAGTCTCACAAGCAGCGATGCAGAACAGGTTCCAACAGCTCCAATTCGACTGTCAAACTCCAGCAGGTTTTGCTGCTCGCATTTCTCGCTTTTGTGCTTCTTCTCTCTTTTGGCCGCGGGGCCTCTTCCTCTGCCGTGGCTTGTACCTGGGGCCGTTCGGATCCGGCACCCGTTGCCACCGGCCATCCAACAAGCGATACGCCCCATAGTTATGTCTGAAAAAATGGCGTCGAAATTGCGACCACCAGCGATCAGCAAATGCCTCTTCCAACTCGGTTGACGCAGTGGCAGAATCCTTCTGCAACTTTTCAGCATCAACCAGAGCACCGTCCTCTGCAATGGCAGAATAAGCAGAGTCGGGCACCACTCGCTCAAATTGTAATCCAAACTTCTTTCCTCCAGATGTACCACCCTCGTCGTCGCTGACCGCCTCCTCGTCATCGGAATCGTAGAAATCTGAGTACCCTTCGCCATCTGAATCGTGCAACTCGGCTTCTGCCATGGCACGTCGAGCTCCTCTCATGAACGGACGTGGCTTCTCCTTGGTCGTCGACCCGTCAGCCTGAGAGGCATCCCAACCAACGCCAGAGTATTCCGCCTCACAGGCTCAGAAAGAGCCTTCGGCTGTCGGTCTGCCCCTAGGCCCTACGCACTGGCGCACTTTTCCGACGCGCCGATCACCCGGACCTGGCCCGGCAAGGGCGGCAATGCAGGATAGCCAAGTCAAGCGGATTTTAAGGCTCTGCCTTTAGAGATGCAGCGCTTAGTAGCTTTCGGACTGTTTGGCTACCCTGTGACCCTATGAAGTCGAGCTTTCTGCCCGGTCACAAACTGTCGACAGTGGACAGGCGGGCAGTCTCAGTCATCCTCCGGGTCGGCTGCAACCACCGACACCTCCCGGAAGCCTGCTCCGACCCTGGCGGCCTCAACGAAATTGCCACGATTGCACCGAAGCTCAGAACTTAATTGAGGGCCGTGAGCGCGTCAGGCTCCAGCCGGGTCGGGAGCACTTTCGGGACGCACATCCACAACATGAAGCCTGGCGTCACAATCAGGTCTCGAGACGTGGAAAAGGCATGGCCATGTCTCATGTAGGGGCAGAATCGGCAGGCCGGGGCGACGGAATGCACCGGAAGTGCGAGGCCATCGCAGAGAAGGAGGATTTGTAAGAGCCCAAGACCTGCACTTTTTCTGGGCTCTGGAATCGAGCTGCAAGGCCTGATCTGCCTACGTTGCCATGGCACAGGAATCAGAAGATTCTCAGCATGCCAGGTACAGTAAGAGTATCACTTGTGCGCTTAGGCACGCAGACAGCATGACCTACTTTGCAACGCCTTGGAGTGATGACACGAGCAAGCCGCACTCACACCAGTCGCACGACCGACCCCCACAAGAATCCCAACGTGTGAGGCAGCCTGATGGTGGGGGGGGGGGGGGGNNGGGGGGGGGGGGGGGGGGGGCTAGTACCCGGAAATTAAAAACGCATTTGTGGAAAACTAAGAACCCGGACGCTGCGTTTAGACCCCTTCCTGCCTCACTCCCCTGCGACAGCATCAGCAGGTCCAACAAGGCATCTTCAATACCTCGAAGCTTGACGAATGGCTTCGGGCTTGCAGCTCTCCCAACAGCTTGAAGCCTGGCCCTTATGTCGAGAGCTGCGTTACATTGACAGAGCAACATCGTCGAATCGTGCAGGGCAGAAGACATTGTGCACGGGCAATAGACAGAGGTACTAAGTCCAGCTCCATCCGGATCATTGCGGCTGAGCGTGCGCTTGGGTTGTGTCAGGAGACGCTGACCATAACCTGGCTGTGGAGAATCTCCAAGGATGAGATGAAACGTAATGGAGTCGTTCCAACAACAGGTTTAGACTGCCCCAGGGCTCGGCATGGTTCGGCTCCTCACCCTGTGCTTGTGGCATCTTCGGAGCTGGATTGTCTTCGGCCCACAAAATACCAAGTGCGCCAGAGCGACGCCGTCGCAACCGCGACTCGACTTCGGCGTCGTCCGTCGCTAAGAAGAACTTGGCTTCCTTTTCGAGAGACATCCTCTGGCTATTTCTCTGCTTCAGCTTCTCAAGTCAGGTGACTGTTCCATAAGAGTCCATGGCTTGTACGAACAGGTCCTGAACACGCAAGCAGCAAACATGTCTGCAGTCTGCAGAATTCTGCAGGACACAGCTGCATCGCTCACCATGCCTCAACCTTGCTCTCCACGCAGTCTATCGCAGTCTTTCAAGAATTTTCTGCATGAGCGAATATTTCTTGCGCACATCGCATGCGCACGTGTCCTCGGGCGATCTCGCAATGGCCTCACAAAGGGCAATCAAGAAACCTCGTCGGCCAAGGCTACATGAGCTGACGGCAGCTGGCCGTGTCTTTGGCACGGCCGGGGCCTTAGCGTGGTCCGTGCGGCGGATGTGAACCGAGATCGTGCCTGCAAGGAGTTCGGGGAGAGCTGCAGCGATTCGTCCTCAGGTTTGAGCCTTCGGGCAGCTGCCAGAGCCTTTGGCGCACAGGGGCAGCGGCCACCAGGCAATCTGGGCCATGGCAGTGGGGAAAGAAACATCGAAGCTTCGGACCAGTGCAGCCCAGCTTCTCAGGTGCGCTGCCCGCTCTGCAGCGAGCTGTTGTCGATCCTCCTCCCTGTGTCGGGGTCAAGTTCTGGAACATGACACCAAGTGTAACACGGCATGCCAACTCCCGCGCATTACATTCGTGTCTGCCTGGGTGGGTAGAACGGGTTGAAGGCTCTGACGCAAAGGCAATCCTGATACAGAAAAACACTCACAGACACAAATGAGAACGCTGCAGAAGCAAATGCTTTGCCATAACACTGCCGGGCATCTACTTCGAGGAAGCTCGGCCTGAGTCTCCACTCAAGAAGCATCGAACTTTAGGATCGTTAGGCAGGTTTTTAACACTCCAAGCCGAAGTGCAGACTGTCGCGTCCGTGAAACGGCCTGCACCTCAATTCGTTTCATCGACCACGAACTGCTGAGACGTTCGTCAGCACTGAAATCATTCAGATCACAAGTCGGCAGAACTGAGTCTAGCACGACCTCCATTTCTCGGAAGCAGCATCAAGGAGGTAAGCTAGCCCTGGCTGAGCACACAGGTCACAGGCCCAAAGCCAGCTGAAATGTCCCTCCTGCTCGGTAGCATTCTCTGTGGAAGGCCTCGAAGCTCCGCATCGCTCCCCTTGCCCAAAGGAGCGAGAGCACCCTCTTTCGCAGGGGCAGGGCACCAGAGGCCGCGCCTGAGTTCTTGGCTGTCAGGTTTGCAACGGGCCTGGCACGCTGCGCTCATGAGCAAGACATAGCAAGACGGATGGCGCGGAAAGCAAGGCCGGCAAGACCAGGACTACGACCTCGAATGCTGTGAGAAGAAGCGACTCAAACATGAAAAGCTGCAGCTCGCAAACCAGCCTCGTCCCAGGCATGCAGCAGTTCGGCAGCAGCCAGCACGGAAGGATCTGGATCCTCATGGCAGCGAGCAGCTGAAGACATCTTGTCTCTCACATCGCATGGGTGCCTCCTGAAGCTCTTCGCTTAGAGTCTTCGACTCCGAGGAGAAGAGACCTCGAGCTTCGCAGCTTCCGCGCAGCTTCGAATGCTCTGGAAGTTTGCCGAGCTGAGGTCCCCGCGATCCCATGCACAGTTGCAGCCGGGCAGCGGCTGCCAGTCCACAAGGAAACTTCGAGAGAGATGTTCGGCGAGCATGCGCCTGGCGACTGGAATGCGATAAGATCGAATCCGAGACAGGCCCAGGCTGGCCCGGAGGCCACAGCCCGTAGGCGGTTGCAGAGGCCCCACTGGGGCTGGACGATGACCCAGCGCTTCGCCTGGCAAGACAGGCGGCAGGAGTACCGGCTTTGACCACCTAACCAGGAACATTGACAAGCGGATTCAAAAGGATGGATCGAGCAATTGCTGCCTCAGAATGGCTCATCCTTCGCTCGGCCGCTCGGCGTCCATAGCAACTTCAAGGAAAGGAAGGTCAGGTCGCCGGCGGGGCCAGCCAACCGACAACCCCGGGAGATAGTTGTGTGTGCGACGGTCGCTTCAGATTCGCTTGAGCAATGTCGGTGAATTGGCACATGCGCAAACAATTTGGCTGGTCCAGACCACTGCAGCCTTTAATGAAGCGGCGGATTGGGACAAGCAACATGATGGAAACATGCCAAGAACGATGCCGCAATAGACATCCATTTCGGGCCCGTGGCATCCCACCTGGACAATGGCCTCCAGCAACGCAGGCCGTTGGACCTAGCAGGCAAGCTTAGCATGTGCATCCCTGACAGCTCACAACATGGGAAAGCTTGTGAAGAAGCTGGAAAGGCTACTACTAGTTGTCGTGCCCGGTGACTTAATGGTTCACGGTTAGGTCCTACGGCTGATCCACGCTGAAAGTCCAAAAGCTCTTGATGCCTTGTGCCCGGCCTCTGGTGACGGCCCTTTGGGTGCCTCGACCCGCAAGGATCCTGCACGGCCGAGGTGCTCGATGACCCTTGCCTCTGGAGGCATGTCCTCAGTTCCGGACCGCCCTAACGGAAAGCACAAAATCTATCCTCCAGGTGCAGCTGAAGAGGCTGGGTCGGTGTCTTGCTCGACATTCGGGACATGGCCGTGAAGCTTCAGCTGCTCGTGCATGCGGCTCTTGAGGTAGCTCTTGGTCATCAGCCGTGTGTAGGACCCGAGGCTCCTGAGGGCGAAAACGGTAGGCGCAGCGGCGCAACTTCTTAGATCTTTCGGTCTGCCAATGTGAGTCCGAGGGACCATGGCTTTGCTACGATCAGTGGCAGCGGCCGGACGCCACCATTCTCCTCGTACCGCAAGAAATCGAAGAAACCAGGCCGGAGACTCTTCTCAACCTGCTCTGCAAGGAACCCGCGGGAGAAGTGCCCATACTTCCTTGTGTAGTCGAGCATGAACGGCACGGAGATGGTGGAAAAGCCTCGCTTTACGATCTAGTTACTAGTTGGATGCTGCGCAGAGGTGCTTGAACGGGACCCACGGCAAAAAGAAACACACAGTGCTTGCAGAGATGCATCGGGCGAAGAGAGCCAGAAGCTCCGGCCCATGGAGCGAGCCGAAAAGCCTCCCACAGTCCTGGAGGAGGTTCTGATAGGATTGCTGGCCCGGCTTATCCCGGAAGACAGCGAGCCGCGAGGCCACTCGCACACAAACTTCTGCAGGTCGCCGACGCACCAACGTGTACATGAAGGCTTTGTGCAGCTCTTCCAAAGCCAATGCATCCACATCCAGCACCCGAACTCGGACGGGCACATCGTCGTCGAACTCGAACTGCCCTCGTCGCTTGGTCCGCTTGGAGCCCTGGGCCGGGGCCAGGGCGCAAAGGAGGGCGCAGAAAGTTGGGGATTTGACCCGAAATCCCTCGAGCCTTGGACTTGCCCTCCAACTTCTCCACCTCGGCCAGGCGTTGCAGGAGCCCTGGCGGAGCGCGACGGATGTGCTCGTAAGGCGGCTTCAGGGGTCGGCTGTGCCCCCCAGCAACGTGTGGAAGCTTGTCAAGCGAGTCCTGGCGGCTCATGGCAACTCGATGCAACTTGTAAACATTGTAACTTGCAAGATTGAAGGGAATTGAGGGGCGTGTTTTGGGAAGCCTTCTGGTCCTGCGGGTCCAGTGCCTCTAGTGGCAGAGGCTCATCAAAGCCTTCCACTAGAACATTCTTGTGGAGCATGGCTGCTGCTGGCGCCAGTGCATCCACGGCGAGGGCCTCGCCAGGCCCCTCATCCACAAAGTCCGCATCTTCGGCCGCCCGTTCTTCGGGCAGGTGGGGCGCGGAGGGCTGCTCTGCGCCAAGTCCATCGGAGCGAGGGGCGGACAAACGTCCAAGGCCAGAGTTCTTCACGGCCTCCGCAGGGTCCGCAGTCCCAGACCTGAGGCACTGTGAGCTGGTGCACGACATGCCCAGCCTGCTAAGACTAAGAGTCTCATTTTGGACATCCTCCAAGATCTGCTGCAGCCTTTACGCGACTTTGCACGGTGCGAAAACAATTAAGTGTGAATCGGATGGGTCATGCGGGGCCCTTTGACCCCTCTGACTTGCAGCTGTGGCTGTTCGACCCGTTGTCACGCGATACGCGCTGATGCGCTGAATGCCGTTCTCGTCGCAAGCTCCTCTCCAACGCAGCCCTCACGTTGAAGACTGGGCATTCTATGGGGCATTCGCCGCCTCACATCGCTCAGAAGCGAGCAGGAGCGGGTGGAGCTCGGTCCAACAGCTTGAGGGAAGTTCCCAGGCCTGTGGCCTAGCTCACACAGGGGCTTGGCTCACAAGACAACCCAGCCAGGTCTGCTGCAGCATAGAGCTCGTTCAAGCGTTTCCTGCGTCAACAGTTCCTGTCTCTGCATTTGAGTCAAGTAAAACGACAGTGATGGCTGTGACCGACAACAATCCCTGGAAATCCCTGCAAAACATCTATGGCATCCACATATTCGCATCCAGGTTTTTTACACAAGGTCACCAGAGCACTGCAGAAGTCCTCCAACTGGTCATACTGGATATTTCGGAAGATGCATCGGAAGACTCGCAGCAGTTTGCCTCCTTGATACAGCCTGTCATAGTCGGGCTGATGTGCAAAAACAAAACGTCATAGGCGCTGGCTCTCCCTTGGCAGATATTGATTGCACCAAGTGTCCTCCAAACTTGGCGAGATCCGCGCAGTCGGCAGCATTGCCCAGGACGCAGTTGGCAGCATCCTCGGGCTGTCCCCGCTAGTGTAGGGTCTTGCAAGCAGAGTTTCCAGATAGTCTGCCACCGAGGAGCCGCATGCCTGCAGCCAGCATCGCAGCCGAGGCAGCCGAGTGCGCACAGAGCACCACACAAGGCAAGACAGAGTCGCAAGGGGACGCAAGCCCAGCTTCGTCGAGAGAGCAACACCGACATGGTGGAAAGCACTGCTCTCGAGCCCAAGTTTGAGGACTGGAATTTTCTGTCGATATATGCACTGACCACTAGCATCGAAACACCCTCCAGCACAGGCACCTTCCAGACCTCGCGCTTCGAAGATGCCTGAGTCCTGGTCGTGCTTCACGGGCGGCACTGTGCCGCAGACACGTGCAGCAAACCCCGCCTCCTCGTGACGGAAAGCAGTCCCGGTTGCACCTATATCCGGGTCCGCATGATGTGTCTCATGGAAAGCAGCGGCTAGGAATGGCTGGTACTGACCTATCAGCCCATCGTGGATTTTGGCTTTGGGCTTAACTCATAAGAAAATGACGGTGGCATAGGCATCAAAAAAATTTGATAAGCATCTTAAAAAATTTGATAAACACTATTAAAAATCCTAACCCCTCCATTCTTTTTGATGGCTACGGTCTAGAGCCTAAACCCTCTTATCAAACATTTTTTAGATGCTTAGCAAATTTTTTCTTGATGGCTACCGTGGTAAATTATTTTTTGATGCTTATCATTTTTTTTGATGTGTCACCCGGGTGAGGTATGTTGCGGGGAAACGGAAGTGACTTCGCAAGCAGGCCGCTTTTTGAGTCCGGCAGCGCCATACAAACTCAAAGCCGCAGAACCAGTGGCACAAAGCCGTGCAGAGCGCACGGCATTGACATTGCATGTGCCAGGCTTTGGCGAGTTTGATTGTAATTAACAGCGGCAATTTCTATGTTTTTGATGCAGCCAAAGCCCTTTCAGCTCTTCATACTCGGCGAACCCACAGTGTCGCCAGAAACAGCGTGCATCACCAGCTTCGCTCCACAGTGGGGTCCATATCAAGAATGGAATGCTACGATCTCGAGCATTCTCAACAGCAGCTTGAAAAACAGCCCGTCCGCCACCCGAGCGGCGTATTGAACCGCAACTCAATATTTCCAAGCCTGGAGTGCAGTTCACCAGCTGTAGACCTGAGAAGATCCGAAATATTCCTACAGCGCGGAAAACGATGAATAGAACCTGCTGCTGCAAGGCCACTTTCATAATGGTGCCAGTGTCGACCGATTAAAGGATCCACCCGCTTGGCTATCAGCACCTGGGCTGTAATGTGAACACATACCTTTGATCGCAAACTTACGTTATCATCCTTTACCTTAGCATTTCACCAGGAAACTGCTGCGCCTGCATCTTCAATGGCACTCACACTAGAAAGCTGCATGAGTTCGACAAGAGCAACTGGAGTAGCCGTACTGGTAACGGCGGTGGTGGGAGTGGTAAGCTGTCAAGAAGCCACCCCTTCTCGCCAACACAACACACAAAAACCAAGGCAAGTGCGGGGTTTTCTCCGCCTCGGAGACACTTCCATTTGCACCTCCGGACGATCATCCGCAGTTGCCGCAAAAGGGGCACCATTACCTTCCAAAGCCTTTATACAGCTGTCAAGTTCAGGATTTAAGTTCAGATTTTCCTCTCAAGCCCCGGTGCGCCATCACCGGGTGATCCTCCGAAGTCGCAAGTTCACTGTTACGGAATTTAATTCAAGTTACCATAATAGGGGTATACAGTAGTTAATGATCCAAGTTAAGTTCCTTAACAGCGCAAGTGCCTCTGAAGTGGAGAAGCACCGCGCCTGCCTTGCTTTTCTGAGTTGTCTTGTTGAGAAAGGTAGTTGGTAGGGCGGGGTGAATTAGTATCTTCCAACGGATCACAGCCAGCACAGCGTGAGAAGAGACACTAGAGCGCACTGGCTGCACACTTTGTGAAGGCAGGCATGCACTAGCTTCATCTCAGGAGGGGGCTAGCAGAACCACTACGACGACAACGACTATTACTACTACGACTACTATTCCTCCACCACCACTACTACTATCACTAAGGATTCTGCACAAACCTGCTCCGTGGGATCAGTTTACAGTTTACACAAGCCCCAATCAAAAAGTTTTTGCAAGCCCACCTCTTCTGCCGCATCTGCCGAATGTGTCTGCGTGGTCGCATCTTCTTCAGAATCAGAATCAGGGTCACCAAAACTTGAATAATAACCACAGCTCTCGCTATACGCACCATCTGTCACAGCCTTGCAAGTTTATTTCTTGAACCAGCTTTGAATTCTTAATGCAGCCTTTTCCTTCTGAGAGGCAGAGTAATGTGCCTGAGAACGTCGTGCGCGCTCACATTTCGAATCCTGGCTTCTTCTTTGACAGAAGACAATCGCCAATAACACAAGCTGCCTTCTGTCTCCGAAGGCTGCGCCAGCGCTCCCACAAATCCGAAGTTTTACATGCTGAGTAGGTGGCCGCCGCACCCAGGTAGGGTGAGGGATCAAAAAAATTAACCCACAGGATCAAAAAAATAAAAACTAAGGATCAACAAAAATACATTATTTTTTCTAATTAAATTGCTATAATGTAGTAAAAAAACATAGGAAAATGAGGCGGAAGGGATCAAAAAAATTAAGTAAGGCTTAAAAAACTAAACTATGCCTTACCTTTTAGAGTTTAAGGTTTCCCTTAGGGTTTCTCTTACATGTTACGGTTTAGGGTTTCCTTTTGGGGTTTAAGCTTGCCACCACCTTTGTAGGGTTTAGGTTTCCTCTGAAGGTTTAGGATTTCTCCTACCTTGCAGGGTTTATATCGTTTTAGGGTTTAGGGTTTAGGCTTTCCTTTTAGGGTTTAGGGGTTCAGGGTTGCCTTTTCGGGCTGAGGATTTCCTTTTAGGGTTTAAGCGTTCTCTTACCTTTAGGTTTTAAGGTTTCCTTTTCGGGTTCACGGTTTGGGGTTTCCTTTCAAGGTTCAGGCTTCCCTCACCTTTTTGGGTTCAGGGTTTCCTTTTCGGGTTTAGGGTTTCTCGTACCTTTTAGAGTTCAGG
>CAJNJA010017623.1:0-10897 GCA_905231915.1 Symbiodinium necroappetens
CAGAGAACACGAAGAGGTAGTCGCACCGAGTTTTCCAAGCCAACAGCACACATCTGAGACTCGCCAGGCGCAGTGCCAACTTCAGTGCGCGCACTCGATGGCGAAGGGTAGAGACGGCTTGATGCAAGGTGCCAGCATAAGCAGTGAGATAAGATGCTCGAAACTTACGCTTTGCAGCCGGAAATCGAGTGACCAGCTGCTGGTACAGGTGCTCCACAACGAGCGCGGCGTGCTCACTAGAGTCAACATCCCATGCGGGTCGAGGAGCTGTACGAACAATTTCCAAAATTTGAGCACGGTTTTCAGGATCAGCCAGAGCCGCCGCAGAGATCCGTGGGGCCTTGCCTCGCGGCGCAGGAGCAACAGGAGTTGCGAGTCGAATAGAAAGAACGGCCGCAAAGTGGTCAACACAAATGTGCCCGGCAGAGATAGACGGATCAACCCAAGCCGAGCAGACACCGCCCGCCCAAGAAAGGGGAATGCCGATATAGTCTGACCGAGCCAACGCGCCATTACGTTTCTGGAAGAGCGTGTTACCGTCTCCGACCATGCACCCAGGCCAGGTGGCAGGAAGCCAGGCCGACAGGAAGGAGAGCAACTGCTGAAAAAGCTCGCCATTGAGGTCTTGCGTATCAGCCTGGCAATCCCCAACGGCCTCACTGGTCACAGAGCCGACCCTAGCATTGGCATCCAACATAAGCACCCAAGGGACAGCGCCGGCAAAGGTTCGGCAGAGCTCGTGAACCCGGGACCACCAGGCCCGCTTGACCTCATCAGGGTGTACGCGATGCGGAGAGTGCGCAACAAGGATGCGGAGTGGAGTGTCCCCGAGAGAAGCACTAACAATGAGACAGGTGGGGTCAGCGTGGAGCACGACAGCAGAACCAGCATCAATGGGTGCCCTCTGATGAATCCACAGCTCCAATCCAAAACAGGATTGTGCATCGCTCCCAGTAGCCAAACGGCGGAAGGGTCCGCTTTGCATGACGCCCCGAGGGGTACGACATTCTTGAAGGCCTGCAATCTGCACACCAGCTTCCTCGAGATTGCGGGAAAGCAAGGACACACGGCCGGAGGCCCCGTGTAAGCCCGCGACTCCGGGCCAATCAGCGGGTAGATCGCCGAGCAGCGAGAGAACGTTGTAGGTGGCAAGACAAAGACACACTTCCTGGGCATGCGGGCAACCTCTGCTTGACGTGGCATCCCGAAGAAACGGGGCCATAGCAAACTCCGGTGATTCATGGCAGGAACCACCACCCCGGGTCCACGAGTGTACATCACCATGCAGCCAAGGGAGTTCCATGGGACGTGCACGGGCAAGACAGACATGAGGGAGCCAATGAGAACGCCGACCCTCGTCTGCACACCAAAAACCCAAGTCGAGGGTGAACGGGGCTGAGGAACACACAGACATCGCGGCCATGGACGCAACGGCGTCAGCCAGCTCGTTGGCCTCCTCTCCTGCGTGACCAGGAACATGTTGATAACTGGGCCGACAATGTTTACTAGCCTGCAGGGCAGTGTGCACATTACGGGCAAGCGTACAAAGCGGATGAGGAGGCATATTGACCTCACCATGAACACCAGCAAGCGCCGCGACATTATCGGCTCGAAAGAGCGTGCTTCCGTGCCATGGAAGTTGCGCAGCTGCGACAGCGGACCATAAAAGGCCGGCAACTTCGGCCAAATAGGCATCAAAGAGACGAGTATCCGGGGGAAAGTGCGGTACAAAGGAAGCCATGTCCCCAGCAAAACAGCCGACAAACTGGCCGGGAAGCAAGAGGTCCGCAGCAGAGGCAATCGAAACCACAACGGCCCAACCGGAAGTCTGAGCACTATCAGAGTACGACCCATCCGAAGTCAAGACAAGTATCTCACCGGGTGCAGGCGAGCGTCCAAGGCAACCCTCCCGGAGCCAAGCCTCGAAACGAGTCGGACGAGAAAGACCGACAGGCGCAGCGCGCAGTGCGGAAAACGGGACAGCCTGAAAAAGCTTGCAGACATCAGCCACCCCGCAAGGCAACTGGCATTGCCGCCGGTCAAGAACAAAGGTCTCACAAGTCCCAGGCACCTCGGTGCCACCAGGAGCTGCAGGGACAAGCTCATCAAGACTGAGCCGAGTGGGCGAGGCCCGAGGGGGAGGAGGCCGGGCGGCGCGCCGAGGGACCCCAACGAAGTGATCAGTGAGGGTATCCAACAGAGTGGCGGCAAGAAAAGCCCATGCGCTGTCTCTAGCAACGCTCTCCTCCAAGAGTGTATACAGCGGCTCCAGACTGCCCCCCCCATCAAGAAGATCATGAGGAAGGGCCGCGGGGGAGCAGGCCTCAGCAACAGAAGGTGGGACACTATCAGCCTGCCGAGTTCCGTCTCCACCAGGCCCTCGTGGCACGCGACAAGGAGTAGCCACTGGGCGGGAAGTAGGTGCATGTTCGCAGGCGAAAGACGCCCCCTCCCCAGGGAATCGCGACGGAGCTGCAGTATCAACATAACGCGCAAGCCCATCTGAATCCGTACAAGTCCAGGAGGCCCTTGAGCGCTCAACAGAGAGGTCAAAAAATTGAACTCCAAGCACAGGCTGTGGGTCAAGAAGGACACCGAGGCCACCAAGCATAACCCCGCCGCAAGTGCCAATCGAGCCACCTGGACGTGGCAGGCCATAACCCAAGACATGGCCACAAAACCAAAGAAGGAGTACCAGCCGCATGGCACGGACAAACATAGGAATGATCCCGCACAGGAGAAAAGCGGGCACAGCAGACAGGAGGACAGAGGTAAGGCCACGGCCGCCAACTAGAAAGGCACGTGCACAAATACCGTAGCCCCACGTGACTACTCGACTGTCTGCATTCCATCCAGATCCCTGGCCGGAATTACCAAAGGGAGCACGTTGGGTGCTACCAGTGCCAGCATCAGGCCTCGACGAAACGGGGGATTCACCAGGAGGCGAAAGAGCGGCGTCCCCAGGCGGACGCTCATCACCGCCGTCCAGAAACCCCCCATCGCCAGCATCAAAGCGAAAGCCTCCGGGCCAACGAGGAGCGAACTCCACCACTAAGACCTGGCCTGGAAAAACCGAACGGAAATGATTGCCGGCATCGCCTACAGCATGGCCGCCTGTGAGCCTCAAACAGAAGCCGGTCGGACAACGCACGGCCTGGCGTTCACAAATTGCAGCAACATCGACCCTGCCGTCAGGCGCAATAGCCCAACTGATCGAGAGCAAGACAGGGCGAAGGTCAAGGATAAAGGGCACGGCAGTCCGGTCTGTGTGCGCAATGGCCAAAAAGACCTGACGCGAAGGCAGCCCCCGAGACGCATGGTCTCTGATAGCAGGCGTAGCGGGCATAAGCATAAACTCTGTCTCAGGGATTTGCAGAGTGCCAGCAGCCAAAACACGGAGAGGGGGGCGCCTGCGAGGAACCAGTCTTTGATGGCGCTGGTCCGCAAGCAACCAAACTCCCTCATCATAGGGACCCGGAAGGATGGGTTCAGAATGCCATCCCTCCCCTGAGGCCAGCATAGCCTCAAGATGCAAGGGGGGCGCGCCTGTGAGCCCCTGAAGAGAGATGGTAAGCAGGTCGCCGGGATTGACGTGAATCTGCGCATCCGCAGGCGTAGCCCAGGGGATGTCCAAAACAAATACCTGAGCAGCCACCGTTGGGCTCACACCTGAAAACCGAAGAACCGCCTCAGCTGTGAGCACAGCCGGAAGCACAGCAGCAAACAGCCGAAAGGGCGGAACAAAGCACGCAATGACAATGGGGACCCCGGGAAAGTCCCAAGCAGGCAGTGCCAGAGCGCACGCAAATGAAAGTGAGGGCTGAACGGCCGGCAGAACCAAACGAGGAAACAGCCGCGAACGATTGGCATCACGTTCGACAGAGAGTAAGCCCTTGACAGAATCGGCAGAGACAGGAAAGTGCGAACGCACACAAACGTGCTCAGCACAATACTCAGGCGTGAGTATCACAAAGTGAAGAGCGGCCGGGACGGGGCAGCTGAGTGAGGCCGAGGCGTAGCCCTGGGCCGCAGCGTCGCCAAGACCATCGTCATCCCAAGCAGAGTAGGAATAGCCGGCGGCATTAGCATGATGTGCCGGTACAGAAGCACCAGACCCAACCGCATCAGCGGAGCCCGAAGAAGGCTGAGCCTCGTCAGGCGGATTAGGGGCATAGGCAACAACCAGAACTTGGCCAGGGACAGAGGGGACCATGCCCGCCTGACGCACAGAACCAAAGATATACGCGTGCCATCCCAGGGGTGCCTCATGATTGGCCTCATCGAGGAGAAGCCCGACATCAACAACTCCATCAAAGGCGTACGCAGTTTGCCAACCATCCTCAATGGGACGACAGTCCAGAAGCACAAGGTGCCAAGCACGAGGCCGATCGGTGGCGCACCGGTCCCCGACGGCAACAACAGCGCGACATTCGACCCCATCGAAGGCCACATCAACCGGCCGGGGCAGGGCGGCAAAAAGCCGCATGCGATCAGCAGAGGCACCAGTCACTTCAGCGATCCGCTCGCGGTAACGGGGAGCCTCCCGCGGAGCAAGGACAAGCAGGCGACCTTGCCCTCGAAAGGCAAGGCAATACGCATTGTCAAAGTGGGCAGTAGGAAGGGTAGGTTCAGAGCTCCAGACCCCAGAGAGCCGAAGTGCCTCGCCGAGGGTGTAGGAAAAGGGGGGGGATTCCCCCTCAGGGAGAAACCAAACCATGGCACCCGGGAAGAGATGTACCTCAACATCCCCACGTAAGGGCGCATCCTCGAGTCCAATCCAAACCGAAACATGAATCTGTGGGGGGAGACCGGCCAGTTGCAAGAGCACACCACGGCTAGCGTACTCCGGAGCAAAAGCGACAAACAGCCGCCCGTCAAAGCGGCTCGTGTCAAAGACCACGCCATGATGGTAAGGATACCAGCAGGGAGCAGCCACAAAGACAGCGGTGCCGGCGCAAGGCTGAGGAAGTGCAGGCAAAAGAGAAGGGAAAAGCTCACGAAGAGCGGGTCTCCGTGCCTGTTGAAGCGCCTCCACCAACTCCTCCTGAACAGCAGGGATTCGAATGGCAACTGTGGCGACCTCAGCGGTATAGTCGTGTTTCAGCACAGCACAGCTAACCAATCGAAACTCACTGGAACTCTCGGAAGAGTCAACCGAGGCCGCATCGAGTCCGGGTTCGGCGTCAAGCAAAACATTCGGGAGACTCGGCATCCATGGCCCTCCAAGGAGATTGGAAAGCAAACGCAGCTGATCGAGGTGACGCTGCTCGCCCGGTGTACGCCCACGGGGCTCATCAAGAAGGCGGCACCCAACTGGGAGCAAACAACAGCAAAGGAAGGCTCCCCACACGTGCCAGAATTCATCAAAGAGACGAGCTGTGGCTGACAAGAAATCAAGATACGCGGTCACAACAGAAAGGCGAAGAAAGCCGCAGGCTTCCTCAGAGCCGCGAAGCATCGAGAAAGGGGGCGAGGCGGCGGCAGCCACAGGCCCTGCCAACGACAGGGCGCCAACCCACACCAGCAAGACCCGACTGCCAAGCGGTAGTAGGCGGCATACAGCAAGAGGAAGCAACAAAGCAACCTTCCGCAGGCCAACAGGATGGCAAAATAACCATTCGTAATCAGGGAGTACAGGGGTGAGATCCCGAACACCATCAGCAATGGTATCCAGCGAAAGAACGGGATTCCACATGACATCTCGACCTGATCGGGAACCTGCAAAAGAGGCCAACAGCAGTTGACCAGGCAGCGGGCAGAGAACCGCAGCAGAGTGACACCCTCCAGCACTGCGCGGTGAGCGGCTCCTAGATCGAAGGACCGACACCGAAGGAGCATCGGTAGAGGTACCCGAAGCACGCCCAGAACCAGGCCTATCCAGGCTCTCGTCAGGACCAGGGTCCCCACCGCGTGGGAGGCCTCCATCAGAGGGGGGAGGTTGAGAGGGCTGATCAGCGTCCGCTGTTTCCTCAATAAACTCAACCGTGAGCACTTGACCGGAAGTGATTTCGAAGAACACCCCTTCGGAACTGGAAACCACAGGGGCGCCAGTGATGGAGACAGCGTGACGTGGAGGACAGCCAGGCTGGAAACGAACAGCAAGGGCTTGGACAGCCATCAACGGCTCCGGACAAAGTTGCCAAGAAATCCCTTGCAGTATGCGCCGACAATCCAACACAAGGATCAAGCGGGGATCAGGGCAGCGAGCAGGAGGAAACGGTATCCTCGAAAGTTGTTCAGTCACAACAAGGACATCAGAGGTCCAGAACCCAAAGAAGAAACCATCGATAAGACGAGGCTGCGCCGACTTGAAAGTCAGTCGGAATTCGGGTGCCCCGACGATGGCCGCAACATCTGACTTGAACAGCGCTCTACGACCGGGCTTAACCTCGAAATTAAAAGGCCAGGCATCAGAGAGAACCCGCATATGGCTGCCCGGGTAGAGCCGAGGGCAGGGAGGCAGGGCAGTACTATCCCAACCTTCCCGACTCAGAAGACGGGTTGAAAGATCGTACCCTGCAGGCACCCCTTCGCCTCTGGGCACAAAGCTGATGCACATACCGGAAACCAATGTGATACGCTGTTGCAGTCCCAAGGGTCGAAGCAGGCCGTGTACATGCACATGCGCACCCGAGTCGAACGGCTGACCTGCCGCGAGCAGAAGAGATTCGCGACTGAGCGTATGAGCAACCTGAGCAGCGAAGATAGAACCGTCCAGCCGACGACAGTCCATCATCACAACCACCCCTAGCACGAGCCAGCGGGGCTCGGCCACATAGAAAGCCTGCTCTAGCACCGGTTGCGGAGACACCGGGAAGAGCACTGGAAAACTCTGCCTGGACTCCGGAAGCCTTTCAGCCTGAATTGCAACAGTAAGCGAACCGGCCGAAAAAGGCAGCGTAACACATACAGGCACAAGCTCCGGAAGGATGTCGGGGACATAAACATACGCTTGCAGCACAGTCTCTGCACCGGCGGCAAAGGACCCAACATCGACAGCAGCAGCAGCAGATTCTGGCGCAAGGCCTGACTGCGGGTGCGCATCCAGGGTATAGCCTGCCATAGGAAACGGGGAAGGCACCACAGTGTCTGGCAGGGCACGCGAAAAAGCAGGGCTGCGAGGCTCAGCAGCCAGACCGGGAGCTGAGACAACCTCCTGTGGGGCTGCCCGAGGTGCTGCAAAGAGCAACAGTGTAGTGTTTCCCTCGAACAAGATGTCTTCGCCACGGCGACTGCCGCCGATGACTTCAACTTGGAGGCCAGAAGGCAAAATCAACCCGAGATCGGCAATCAGCGTAGGCAAATGAATAGCAGGCTGACTAGAACACATGGTCCTAGGACGATATCCCAAGGGCCGAAGGTCCAGTAACACGAACAAATCCCGGGCTGCGGACCTAGGGACCCCTGTGGCAGCAGGCGAGGGCACGTCCTTGACAGCAACCAGGAAGCGGCATAACTCCCCATGAACATCGAGATTTTCGATGGGGAAAGTGCACATGACAGTCGCGTCAGGCGTAAGCCGAAGCCTTTCAGCAATGTACTGGACTATATGCTGGCCATAGTGGTGATGCTCACGAAAGGTGTACCGCTGGTCCAGGTAATGAACACAGGTAGCAGCGCACACCCCAGGCGGAAAACAGTGCTGCAGAGAACCCCAAGTCGCATCAGGAAGAAACAGGGAGTCAATGCAGTGCCCAGTAGCTTGGCCCTCAGGATCAAATAGTACTGTGACAACATCACCGTCAGCCAACTGAACGATCTCGCACTGAGACCAGGAGCCCGCAGCAAAGCCAATGAAGAACTGCAACGGGCGCTCGTCATGCTGGGTGAGTGGAAGAAGGAACTCCTCAAGCGCCTTGACGGACAACCTGCGAGGCAAGGTAGTCGCAAAGTAATGCCCTCCAACTCTAGACAAGTCACAGATTACAGCAGCAAAGCCGTCCTCTCCTAACCTCCTGATAACTTCGGGGAAGCGGATATACGACGCATATCCCGCGAACCTCTGAGGACGGAGGGCAACGACGGCATCGAAAAGCCCTGCCGGGGCACCGGGAGCATCAGAAAGAATCAGCTCCTCAACTGAGCTAGCAGTGCGCTCCCGTGGCTGCACAGCAAAGACTGATGGCTGATAGTGAGGCGTGAAAAGATACACACCTAACCATTCACTATCAGGTGTGTCCGGCGCGGGCGGCGCATGCCAAGGAACAGGTGACCTAGAGACACGCAAACACCTGCCACGATCAAGCAAGTCATCAGGAGTGAAGACATCGCAAGTGCCCACATGAGTAGTAAGCTGGTCGGGCGTGATCTGGTGAGGCCGTAAAGAGGCAGCGGCATGCCCAGGCAATTCGCCACCGTCAGGGGGCCGAGCCATGGCAAAGGCAGCAGAAGGCGCAAGCAACCAGACAGGCCTCGGAAAGACACTGGCGTGAACCTGACATGGCAAGCAGAAACAGGCCAAAGTCCATAGCATGAGGCGATGCTATACACGGCAGCCACCGTACCCAGCAGCGGGTCGCCCACAAGTACGCCCACGACGCTCAGGCGACCAGTCAAGAATCGTGCAACCCGGAGAAGCGAAACCGAGAGCAGCGAGCGCGCAGGTGTGGCGACCATACAAGGGGAGCCCACAGAGGACCCCAAGCGGAGACAAATGAGCCCGCAGTGGCCGGACAAGGAGGGCAAGCAGAAGTAAAAGGACAGAGAGCAGCCAAGTATATGCCAAAGGGACAATAACCGCGCCAAGGTCAGGTAACTGACCCAACGGGCATCCAAAAGCCCCAGGCACCAAGGCAATGAGAGGCCCAGAGACCGCCAGGGGGTCAGGGGGCGGAAAACGAGGATAGCCGCATTGGCGCGAGGGTAAATCGAGCTGGTTCCGAGCCTTCGTCCCTGAGCCACCGATACGAATGTTTGGCGCATAGGAACCAGCAACATTATTCCAACGACCGATGCCAGCTTCATCAAAAAGGGCCGCACAGAGAGCAGCCACAGAGCCGCAAGCATCGGCGAACACCAACAGGGACACAGATTCCGGGAAACACCCCAGAGCCACCGATGTGTTTTTTAGGCCCTCGGAACCGGTCCCGCCAGGAAACGAAGCAAAGCAATCCCGCCCCGGTAAACACCCCAGAGCCGCCGATGTGTTTTTTAGGCACTCGGGGCGAGACGCCAAAGTAAAGGGAGACACACACAGTGTCGCGAACCAAGGTCGCACAGAGAGCGAACGCAGCCCAGCAAGCTCAGCAGCGACACAGTAAAACTCCAAGAGGAAGTCTGGATCGGCTGCGGCCAAAGGACCGTGAGGCGAAGGAGCAACCATTCCACCACAATTCCAGTGAGGAGATGGCGCTCGCGAGGAAGAAGCCGCACCTTCAGGGTAAGGCTCAAGAGCCAAATGAGCCGCCCCAAAAGCGCGTAGCAAGGAGGGCCCAGACAAAGGAAAAGAACCAGGCCACACCTGTCCGCCCTCAGCAAAGAAAAAAGGGTGCGCTACATCTTCCTCAAGTGAGAAACCTAAGGCAGAGAATGTATAGTGACCACGGCCGTCCCGCCTACTTGGCATGGCAAAGCCGTGGCAACTCCCAGTGCCAGGGCAGTGCGATCCGATCGGGAGGGACACCGAAGTCGCCATACAGGCCTGCCTCAGTCGAAAGGACCCCCAGAGCAAGGAGCCATTCACCCATCCAGAGCAGCAAAGCCTGGGCTGGCAGCGACATCCGCATCGTCCTCGTCGTCTTCCAGAAAGGCACCAGCTTTTGATGCAGCAGGGGGCGGAGTGTCGCCGAGAGCACCAGGAGAAGCGCTCTGCTGCGGCCGACCAAAAGGCATTAAGGCACTTCGCTTGGCGTCCAATTTTGCCTGAAGGTCCGGACCGCGTAGCGGTTCTGCCGCCACGGCCACTTTCGAGGCATCCTTGACCCCCTTCCGCGAAGAGGGGACTTTGGGGCGTTGCCCTGCAGTAAGAGGACTGAGTCCAGGCGGAACCACAGCCTCCGCGGGACCCGCAATCTCGCGGTAGGGGTCCACCATAAGCACATCTCCTCCAGTCGGCATAGCTCCACGGGTAGCCGGAGTCATAGGAGTGGCCCCGGTGCCCCGAGCAGGTGTGCGGGCAGGGGCAGAAGAAATGGCGCGCTGGAGAACCTGTTGGAAGGAGGAGTCGTCTTCCTTGGACCACTCGTCGAAGACATCGTCCACATTCTGGAGACCAGCCTCCGCATCCTGAACCTCCAGGGAGGTCTGGGATGCAAAAGCTTCTCGAATGGCTGCACGGGCGACCTCCTGGATGTGGATCGCCTCCTCGAGCTCTTTCTCCTGACGCTGCTTCTCCTTCATATATTTGCTTCGCTCTTTCCGAAAGTTCTCTTTGGCCTGGGCCTCGAAAGCGAGCCATTTTTCCTTGGAGGCTTTGATAGCCTTCCTGATCTTGGACACACGTTGCTCTGACCTGCGGGCATAGTTCACAGCGTGCTGGACGGTCGGGACCATCATCCCCTCGGCATCCTCGTCGTCGTCCAGGAGCTGAAGAGCCTGGACACGCTGTCTTGGCAGGGCAACCGACTCGTATGAAGGGAACGAGAGAGATGGTCTGGCACCATCCTCCGAACGCCAGGGCGCGTTCTCCCTCGACTGTCCACGGAGCTGAGGAGACCAAGAGCCACGCCAGTATCGAGCATCCTGCGAGCGCTGCTCGTTTCGCCATCCCGACTGTTTTTTAGCCCCTCTGCCCATCCCCGGGCCAGCGGCCAAAAGTCGTAGTCGAAGAGAACCGTTGGTAGCGTGGTGTCGAGAAACCAAAGCAGCCTGTTTGCCAGAGAGCTTTCGCCCGGAACGGAGCGAGCGCCGGGCTCGCGATCGAGCGGCTCGTCGATGGCGGTGCCAGGTGGGGGAGCCT
>CAJNJA010017624.1:0-10897 GCA_905231915.1 Symbiodinium necroappetens
AAGTTTTAAAAGTTTTGAAAGTTTTAAAAGTTTTGAAAGTTTTAAAGGTTTTAAAAGTTTTGAAAGTTTTAAAAGTTTTGGTGGCCCAGGGAGCTTTAAAACTTTTAAAAGTTTTAAAGGTTTTGGTGGCCCAGGGAGCTCCAAAATCTTCAAAGTGTTAAAAGTATTAGGAATACAGACCAAGATCGTCACCCAGGCCACGGGTCAAATAATACATAAAGGGTTCTCTTACATATATATATATACATATATATATATATATGCATATTGCGCATGCGCACAATCCGTATTTGCATATGTACCTATGTATGTGTGTGTGTATATATATATATACAAATGTTATACACATGCATTTACATATACACCTTCAGCCCCGGGCTCTATGCCAAAATGTTCATTATAAGGTACACGAATCGCCATAAGCCCTCAATTCTAAACCTGGCCCCAAGTCCTAAAACCGTTGAATCAGCCTTACCTAGGCCCGCCAGCCTACCCTCTATTAAGGACCATAACGGCTTCATTAAAGGGTACTTGGGGGGTCCTGGCAAGCCTTCAGGTTTTGGCTGGGCAGATGCTGGGCCACCCTTCTCCCAGAAAACGCAGCGCGACGCGTTGGTTGAGGCGAGAGCGCCCTGGGGCGCTGAAAGGGCTCAGTGCCCTTTATGAAAGGGTCTGACTGCAGGGTTTAGGGTTTATCATTCGTCCGAATGTTGGGTTTAGGGTTCATCGTTCGCTTGACGTTAGGGTTTAGGACCAGTTTAGGAAGGTAATCTCCCTTCAGAGTCCTACTACAATACTAAGTCTAAATCAGGTCTTGTTGAACTTGTTGCCTAAATCTGGTATATCACCAAATCGTCGGAAGCCCTAAACTTTTGAACCGTAGGCCCGAAACCATCCACTGATATCGTGGCCCGTTGGCCTGAAATATGGCGCTTCTCCAACGTTGCGTTTATGGAGCAGTGGAGTAGGCCTTCTGGGGTATAGGTGTATTGGTAGTGGCCAACATGTATGAAGTCATGTGCCACATGGCTACCATCATTACTCTGGCTTGTCCATGGTGTACATGTTTTCTTGTTTAATGGTGTGTGGTGTCACTTGTTGGTATGATGACTGGCTGCTGCTACAGTAAACTCCAACCCACTCTCCGGTGCCTCCCCCATGCCTGCAGAGAGGTCATCTTCAGCGTGATGAGTCCGAGACCGGCGAAGATCGAGTGGTGCCGCCTCGAGTCATCTTAAAGCCTGATCTAAAGGCCTAACTAAGCCCCCCAAAGCCCCTAAACCCTAATCCCTAAAGTGCACCCAATGCCCTGAAGCCCAAGCCCTTCTTCAGCTTCAACCCCTTAAGCTCCAAGTCTTGAACCCTGAAGTTCGCCAGCCTTAAAAGCCCCATAAACAGAGACTACAAGCTTCCGGAAATTAGGGTGTCTAGGATCGAGCTTTTAGGGTCAGGATCCTCTTTCAATTTCAACTCTTGAAGCTTACGCGCGAAGCTCCAAAGTTGAGTGTGCGCGATCGCATGGAGACTTGCACCCGGCCATGCCACCACCCCCCAAAATATCCAAAAGAAAAGGAAGCAGCAAAACTAAACGGCCCTAAACCCTAATTACTCCAAAATTGGATCATGGATAGAGAACGCGAAGCACCCAGTGCCCTGAAATTGGACCACGGGATCTTCAGCTAGACCTCCTCTGGTTGGGCTCTTGGGCCCAACGACAGACCATGCAATGTAAGGTCGTGGGGTGATTATTCGAACTGGAGGGTCTTTGGTTCGTGTTCCCGAAGGCTCTATGTACCTATATAGTATGTACATAGGGCTTAAAATACATGTTTAGGAAGCGTTTTAAGGCTTCAGCAGATAGACTATACATGTATGGGTACATGCATTAGGGGTTCTAGTCTGTACGAAGCAGGCGATGCGCCAAAAGAAAAGCTCATACCCCAAGCCTCGACGAAGCTCCCCGCGTGCGCGCGCGCGTGGCCCCTGCATTTGGCATCTTCGTCTCTCCAGCGATCGTGGTGCGTTTGCGCTTCGGGTAGTACCGTACTGCCTGAAACAACACCTTTGCCTAGCATGCCTAGCACTCTAGAGGCTTCAAGGCATCAAAAAAAACTTGGGTGATAATTTGTCAAGAACTCTGCGCATGCTCAATCATGACATCACTCTGTTATTGCTCGGGTCGTCTCGACCTGCAGACTAATCCCTGGATCTGAAGTCGGTCCAGAGAGCTATCTAGTAATCGATGTAAAGGCCAAAGCAGGAGATTGAGCCTTGAAGCCTCGAATCCCGAGCCATAACCCTGCATCCTATACTCGGAATCCCCGAATGTAGGGGGAGAGCCTTGAAGCATCGAATTCCTGTTGGCTTCGCGGAAGTCTGGGATGGCAGACAGCCAGCTACAGCATCTGCTGGCCTATGTCGTCAGGATCAGGTCCCAAAGTTCTGGACCTGTGGGATGAAGTTTGCAACAGTACCACGGTTGATGATATAAATCCTGCATTACCTTAAGGAGCCTAAACTACGGAAATTATGGAATATAGTCCTCATTATGGGTAATGCAGGATTTATATCATCAACCGTATGCCTCACCCCACCTTCGGCCCTATGCCCTGCAAAGGAGCTCCTAATTCCAATGCATGCGTTGCTCTTGCAAACTTTGGCCCTTGTGCCAATAAATATCAGGCTGTCACTTCGCCCAGAGATTCAGCTGAGGCCTGCCACTTTGCAACTGGACTGTTTATCTTGGATGTTGAGTCGTCGCAGGTTTGGATTTTAAGGCTTCGGGTTTGGGTCTCCGGGTATATAGGGCTTCAGGTACGCCTCTGTCTGGCTCGATGGGGTCGGATGGGCCGAGCATGCAAGCTACGTACCTCTCGGCCGAGCGGCCTTTGAAATTTCAATCTTTCGCCCGGAGAGCGCAATGAGCCGTACTGTAAGAACGGTCACAACCTCGGGACCGATCCAGATTTTGCATGCATTACTTAATTATGGGGTATTGGCTCTCTGGGCATGTCATTTTCAACAAGGCCGCATCCAGCCTTCGGTCCAAATATACTACCATTGTGGAATTCTGCCCCCGAAAGACCATCTTGGTGTTTATTAAGGGTTTAGGGTTTGGGATGGTTTCCGGGATCTGATTCCTTAACGCTAGGTATGTCTGAACACTGTCTTGGTGGTGTAATGAGCTTTGATACTCGACACTAGATAAGTAATTACCAATACTATTTTGGGGGTTCCTTATTAAAGTTATAGTATATATAATATACCCCCCCCACCCAAAAAAAAACACCCTAAAGATCATGCGAGCTGCTTTGTGTGTGATGTTCTGTAGAAGTCTGGTCGTCCTCAGAGAGCGAGGGCCTTGGGTTCTGAGGCTTTGGGCTTTTGGGTTTAAGGGCTTTGGGGCTCCAGACTTTGAGGGTTTCCGGTTATGCGGTTTGGGGGTAAGGCTTTAGGCTTAGGGGCGTAGGGTCCAGGATTTTAGGGGTTTGGGGGTTTTAGGGTTTAGGGCTCCAGGGGAACCGGGGTTCTAGGGTGTGGGGAACAGGGGTTGTGAGACCTTGGCAGTGGAGAGATCATAGTGATCCTGGGAGATGATTCAATGATGGTAGCGTAGGCCTTAAGACTTTTCGGTTTAGGTTTTGAGGTCATCGATATAGTACAGCAAAAATGACCGTGATGGGATGTTGATAGTACTTTGCGGGCTGTTGGCTGTTCCTTCCAATGTTCTCCGATGCAGCTGTAGTCCCTGTAGTTAGTGGTAGAGCAAAACCACCAAACCGAATTGTGTTAACTGTCACTTCTGTAGTTGCTTGACTTTGGGTTGATGTAGATTACTCAAGGTTGCTAAGGTCGCAGGATGCATTCTTGAGGGAGTTCTGTGCATCCATCGTTGATCAGTCTGGAGATCTCTTCTCTGAAGGTAGAGCTCTACATCCCATCCCCCGAGACCCCAACCCCTCGACCCCGAACCCTGATCTGCAAATTCAGTCCACAGCCTGAATCGCCAAACCCTCAACTACTTCCCTAAGCCCCCACACCCGAAAACCCTAGGCCCAAGCCCCAAGGTGTTCGTTGAGGGGGAGACGGCCTGTGTAGCTGGTGATCTCCCCTGACATCCTTGGAATCTTCAAATTCCAGTGGTCATTGATTGCTTTGGCAAAGCTGTGAAAAGATGCTGCAGCCCTTGTATCTGTCAGTGTCACAAGCGAGCAGTCCCTTTAATGATCTTGTTTTTCAGGGTTCCGATCAAGGGGTTGCCTCAACCCCAAACCCTAAACCTCAGGGGTTCCCTCAAGGGCCTTACGGGTTCCCTCCAAAGCGTCCTTCCCACCCTCCAGGCAGCAATCCCGAATCCAATCTTCCATCTGATCCCTCGCGTCCAAGTTCTCGACCTTCCGCGCACCCATCCGCTGGATTATTAGAATGTCTATTAGTGTGATTTTTATTGTGATGATTATGTGTATTATTGTTGAGTTGTTATGGTGAGGACTATGGTGATTATGATGAACATCATGGTTATGAGCAGTGTGGTTGTGATTAACATGATTATGATTATGATGGTTGTGGCCATGATTGATGGCTATCGTTCTGGTTATGGTTATTGTCGCGAAGCCCAGACGGATGATTTCCAGCCACCCGCAATACGCATCCTATGGTCAGGTAAGCCTGCCGTTTCCCGTTACAATCTTTGACCAGCCTTGTTCAGCGTTTAAAGCTTAGGGATTTAGGGTTTTTGTTTTTCAAGTAGAACCGATTGATGTACTGCGCCTAGCTAGTGACCAGCTAGGTTTTTGTTTCTGCGTCCCCATGCCACAACTGTAAATTCCGCTAAATCCCCAAAACCCGAAATCTTTCGAGATCTTACAAAACACAAAAGACACTAAAAGACCCTGACCTAGGCACCTGAACCCTGAGCAATATAGTGGCCAGTTGAGCTGTCCAGCTTCCTACATCAAGCTAACAACGTCAGCAAGGCCCGTGACGGAAACTGCCTCTTCCGCTCCTTCTCTGACCAGGCGCCAACAAAGACCTTCCAGGATGTGTGTTGACTTTTGAGAATCGGGTTCGAGGTTTTTGTTACAGGGCTGTAAAGTTTCAAGCATCAGTCGGGGTAATTCAATTCCCTAAACCCCTAAACACCTAACCCCTTAAACCCTAAACCCCTAAACCCTAAACCCCTGAACCCCTAAACCCGAACCCCTAATTCATCATCAGTACTTCTTCGAGGGATTGGAGGGTTTTTCAAAACCACCGGCTGAGGCGCTTTCGTCAGATCTGAGGTTGAAGGTGTCCCATGGGTTCATATGGCGGCCTTAATGGGTTTAGGGTTTAGGGTTTAGGGGTTCATTTGGGATGGGTTTAGGGTTCAGGGTTTAGGGGTTCATCTGGGTAGTTCTCTAAAGTTAGGGTACCTTTTGGGGTCCTTTTGTTAAGGGTGCCGTACTATATTGGGACCTAAAAAGGGAACCTAATTTAGAGAACTACCCTAATGATTACTGTAGGGGCCTGAGTCATTTGCCGTACTATGCTGGGACCTATAAAGGGAACTGAATTTAGAGAACTACCCTAATGATTACTGTAGGGGCCTTAATAATTAGAAAAGGGGGTGGGAGGGGGTCCTTATCAGAAATATGGGGGGGGGTCCTTGTCAGAAATATAGCATACTGTACCCCAGAACCCTATTCTAATTATTAAGGCCCCTACATTAGCATGGGGTTCTGGTGTATTGTAGAACAATGTGTGAGAAGGAGCCCTAGGGAATAAACGTGGGTTTAGGCCTCTGTATTTTTGGTTGGAGGCTTCAGTTTGCTTCCGGAGTCGGATCGTTATAGTACCACTATCGCTTATTTGCTTCACCTGTAGGGTTTCCGCTGCCCGAGCACCTTGTACAACCTCCAGGCATGAATGCCCATAAATCCAAACTACCAAAGCCGGCTTCTCTCTCTTCTTCGGGCATGCGAAATCTGTTCATCCCTGAGCATTGCATGCCATGGCAATGACCCGAAACCCTAAGCCCTAAACCCTAAAACTAACTACCCGCAACAACCTTCAACCTAAGACTACTGAACCCTACTGAAACCCTGAACCTCGAGCTGCTTTGGTAAGGTCTATGGCTGCCCTGACTACCATGCCCTGCTGAGAGACAGGCGCCTGGGCTAGGAAGATGATTTATGCCAATGCTACTGTTGATGATATAAATCCTGCATTACCTTAAGAACCCTAAACTATGGGAATTATGGTATATTCCCTGTTAGGGGTAATGCAGGATTTATACCATCAGCCGTAGCACCAGTTACGATCATAACCTTCGAGATGTTCTTGCATATTTTTGAAACACTAATCTGGTTCTACTGACTCTAGGCAACATAACTTTTCAAGTCCTTCTTGTCAACATCATGTCATCATGTTATTCGATCTAGCCAGCCAGGCAGTTTGGAGGACTGCAACTCTTAGACCAAGTTGTTCGAGAGTGTTCGCTTCAGTTCATGAAGCTATACAACCACACCAAATCCATGTAAAGCCGTACAAATCCACAATGGGGAGCCATTGTTTCGTCAAGCCCTTACATGTATCTATCTATCTATCTATCTATCTATCTATCTTTCTATGTATCTTTCTATGTATTTGTATATATATATATATATGTTACATACATACATACATACATACATACATACATACATACATACATATGTATATATATATGTTACATACATACATACATATATATATGTTACATACACACACATATATATATATATAAATACGTATACATCTCGACTTGAGAGAATCTGCCCAGAGCCTCTGTTTGGAGTCTTACAGCCACAGGCGGCGTGGAAGAAGAGACTCGAGGAAGCTCGACGGCAGGTCGTCCAGGTGGGCACATCCCTTGGGGCGGGGGCCATCGAGGGACATGACAGAGTCCAGCTTAGGGTTTAGGGGTTTAGGGTTTAGAGTTTAGGGTGTTGAGATTAGGGCCTTGGGAGTTTAAAGTTTTGGGTTTAGGGCCTAGGGTGATGATGATGAAGAAAAGAAGATGATGATTCATAGCAGGGTCATGGCTTTGAAGAAGGTGATGGTACATGCCATCAAGATCACCATGACCACCTGATTCATGCCTTCGCTGGACATTTGTGGGAACTTGTTCAGCTCTCCAAGGTGGCTCTGGGGTCCTTTTCATATGGGAGGTTCCGAAAATTAGGGTACCTTATTATTTGGGGACCTTATAACAAGGATCCTGCTATTTGGGGTACTATATTTGGGTTCCCTATTTTCGGAAACCCCCCTATCTTTCACAGGTTCGATCGTGGAGAGAAGCTCCTGGGAATCTTTGGCTGATGCTTGCAAGAGGGATTTTGCCTAGACAGAAGTGCTGTGGGTGAGGACAAGATGGTCGCAAAACAGCGGATGGAGCAGGCCAGCGTGTTTCAGAGCGTTCAGTTCTGGCTTTCTGGCAAATGAGATGGCCGTTGAGACCAGCCTCCTTGCACCATGTACAAAAATATCCAAGGCCCTTTTAACCCGAACCTTTAGTCCAGAGACCTGACTTTCCGAAACATCCTAGGAGCCCTGGACCCTTAAAACCCAAACCGACACCCGACATCATAAAGAAAACCATCTCGAGGACTATCGTTCGCGATTCGGCGGGCCAGAGCCCTCCGAGCGCAGCCCACGCCTCAGACCTCAGACAAGAGAAGAAAGCCTGGGTTCAGGGTTTAGGGTTTTAGGGGTTTAGGATAATGCCTAAATTCTAGTAATTTAGGGTTTAGGGTTTAGGATAATGCCTAAACTCCAATAACCCCCATAGGTTAGCCCTTAGTTCCCCATAGGATACTGGACAAGTCAGGATCAGTTTTCCGATTGCTTCAAAACGCTCATAGGGTTTAGGGTTTAGGGTTTCTTTACCTCAATCGTAGCATGATGGCACCCTTGGATTCCCTTGCAGTCCCTGGATATGGTACGCTGCAGCATACCCTCCAAATCCTTATGCCCTAAACCCTAAAGCCCTAAACCCTAAGCCCTAAAGCCCTAAACCCTAAACCCTACAAACCCTAAACCGTGTGTAGGCCGAAAATAAAACTTCCCATTCCTTGCTTGAAATCCACAGGTGTCAGCAGCGATGCATCTCCCAATGCAACACGACCTTCAGCGACTTGGCTCATGGTCAGGCCCATTTTAGGTCTCTAGACCTTCATTAGGGCTTTGGGGCTTGAGGGGATTAGGCTTCTTGGGGTGGTTTCTTTGCTTTCGGCTTCAAGGTTTCTTGGCTTTTGGCTTTGAGGGTTGGACGGTCTGGGGCTTAAGGTTGTTGAGGGTTGTTGGGCTTTAAGGGTGTGTTTGGCAGGTGTAGGCGTGTAGGTTGTTTGAGGGTTTAGGGTCAAATGTTCGTTTTAGCCTCGCGCGGACAGGACGCGGACAAAGAGATAGAAGTTCCGTAAACCCTAAACCCTAAACCCTTCCAGATGCAATGGCACAGAAGGGCAAGGATTCTCGCCTTCATTCAACCCCCCCTGTAAAACCAACTCCAACACTAAACTCGACATCCCTGAACCCCACGTCTCGACAACCTGATATAGACACAACTAATACTCAAATAACCTAGCATTCTAGTTGTCATGATGGAGCCCAAAAATAGGACCCCTACTCAACTCCTGTTGCTTAGGCCCCTGTACTACAGAGCCCTTATAGAAGGAACTTTTTTCTGGTTGTTAAGGCCCCGATACTACACAACCCTTACAAAGCAACCCTTGGAGGAAACCGATCCTGGTATGAAGGCCCCTGTACTACAGAACCCTTAAGCCTAAAGGAACCCTACTCTACTTGTTTCAGGCCCCTAAACCTTAAACCCCTAAATCCCCAAACCCCTAAAGCCCTAAAGCCCTAAACCCCTAACCCCCTAACCCCAAAACCCCCAAAACCCCTAAACCCCTAAACCCTACACCCTAGATACTACACAACTCCCTCTTTTCAGGAGCGCCGCTCCGAGTCAGAAAGGAGCTGGAGCCCCAGAGCCGCGGGACTCGCGGCCGCCAGAAAACTCCCAGAGACCCCCTGTTTTTTAGAGTTTAGGGTTGAGGGGTTTAGGGTTTAAGGCTTATATAAGGTATAGGGTTTGGGGTTTAGGGTTTAAGGCTTATATAAGGTATAGGGTTTGGGGTTTCAGGTTTAGGGGTTTAGGGTTTAAGGTTTAGGGTTTCAGGGTTTAAGGTTTAGGGTATAAGGTATAGGGTTTAGGGTTTTAGGTAAAGGGTTTAGGGTTTAGGGGGGTTCGGGGTTTACCTGTAATCGAAAAGACCTACCTTTTCAGGGTGCCTTATTATTGTTTCGTGACTGCCATTGAAGCCAAGGCGGAAGCAGCGACCTTTCGCCAGGCGCACCGCAGACGACCGGAACTCAGGAGATGTGTGTAGACGAAAGGATTCACATCTTTCAGAGTATGTATGTATGAATGTGTGTACATATATATATATGTGCATATGTATATACATATATGGAAATGTATGCATATATATGCACACATATAGACATACACATAGGTCTACACGTACCTACGTGCATACCTACATTCGCACATACCTACACGCATACATTCGCATAAGTGAGCGTGAAAGAAAGAAAGAAAGAAAGAAAGAGAGAAAGAGAGAAAGAGAGAAAGAGAGAAAGAGAGAAAGAGAGAGAGAGAGAGAGGAAGAGTCAGAGTGAAATAGAGAGAGAGGAGCGCAGGGTGCGGAGGTCGCTCCTCCGTCTTTAATATTCGGGAAAGACAGCGAAATAACGAGACTTTCCCCCCTTCTTTCGTGAGTTCCGCTTCTCGCTTGGACTGGAGCCCTGACCCCTTAAGGCTGAGGAAAGCCTGAAAACCCCCCTGCATCCTAAGCCCTCAAAGCCCCTTACCCTGAGCCATTTAATATAAAATGTAGAAGGAAAAAGGCCCACAAGAACGTCTACATGAAGCCCGAAAGAGTCTAAATCGTAAACCCAAGAAGACCCGGAGAGACTCCCTAGCGGCTAGCCTCAACGCTTTGCCCACCCACTCTACGTCGTCACCACCCTCCCTCCCCCCACCGCTCACCGCCTTCACTCCTCTGCCATTGTCCCCACCTGGCCGCCATTGGTTCGGTCTCTGCCATTGGTTCGGGTTTTCAAGTGTTTTAGAAGTATTCAGAGGCTTCCAATGTGTGCCCAACCCCCCTCCGCCCTCACCGCTCTCACCGCCCCCACCGCCCTCGGCACCGCCCTCATCCTCACTGTGTGCCCAAACCCCTCCGCCCCCACCGCCCTCAGCGCTTTGCTGACCCACTCTGCATCGTGACCACCCTCCCTCCCCTCACCGGCCGCCCTTGGTTCGGTCTCTGCCATATTGTCCCCACCTGGCTGCCCTTGCTGTGCTTGGTTCGGGTTTTCAAGTCTTTTAGAAGTATTTAGAGGCTTCCAATGTGTGCTCAACCCCCCTCCGCCCCCACCGCCCTCACCGCCCTCACCGCTCTCACCGCCCCCACCGCCCTCAGCGCTTCGTCCACCCCCACCGCCCTCAACGCTTCGCCGGTCACTCTACGTCGTCACCACCATCACCCTCACTGCCCGCACTGCTCACGGCCTCTGCCATTGTTCGCCCAAAGTTGGCTAACCGCTCGAAAGAGACTAGAGAGTTTGAAAAACAAGGAGCAAACCGCTCGACCAGAACAAGGAGCAAACCGCTCGAAAGGAACTAGAGAATTTCAGAACAAGGAGCAAACCGCTCGAAAGAGACTAGACAATTTGAAAACAAACAGCAAACCGCTCGAAAGGAACTAGAGAATTTCAGAACAAGGAGCAAACGGCTCGAAAGAGACTAGAGAATTTCAGCAGAAGGAGCAAACCGCTCGAAAAGAACTAGAGAATTTAGAACAAGGAG
>CAJNJA010017626.1:130-10382 GCA_905231915.1 Symbiodinium necroappetens
AAAAAAAAAAACACTACGTGAAATAATGGCTCAACACCTATGAAGGGCTTCGTATTTGATAGCGAGCTGGGGAACAGCAACGGCATGACACTGTAGAGCACTAGACAAGCCCCTAGGGTTTACCTGGACCCTGAGAAACCCACCTTTTTAAGGACCGATACTGTGCCGCAGTAGAAGGAAATCATAATAAGGAAATCTAAAACGGTAGGGTATCGGTTATCTAGGGTGAAGGTAGGGTTCTAAAATTTAGGCCATGCGGACCATAGCCGTCCCAAGCCATCGCGAAGGGTTTCTGAGACTTTGCCCAGACCGCGACGGCGTCGGCTTGATCTTGAAACCCTCAAACTTAGTCCCCCGAGTCCGCGCCTCAGAGCCCTAAAGAACCGCGCTTTCTAGGGCTCCATGTTATTATTTCTTTATATAATTATATAGGTCCCTAAAAACGGATATAGGTTATTTGGGGTTAAGGTAAGCCCTAAAGCGGAAGTTCCAAAGACCCCTTGCAGTTGAAGTCGGCTGCATACTAGCTCATGCCCCCGAACCCGAATGCAAGCATGGAGGCCGCTCTACTATCCTTTTAAAGCCGCCGTTATAAGTCATAACCCAGAACCCCGAAACCCTAAACCGTAGTTATAACCCAGACCCTCGAAAGCTGCGATCGAATTCGAAAGCCATGGCGACGAATCGCTTGGAGCCTTTCTCTCGACTCACGAGGCCACTCGCCGTCCTTTGGGTAGTTCCCTACAATAGGTTTAGGGTTTGGGGGTATTAAATAAGGTTGCATGTTTAGGTCCTTAAAAGAGTATGGCCCTTATTTATTACAGTAAAAGTACCCTAAAGGGGACCCTAGTGTAGAGAACTACCCATATAATTGACTTAGAAAGCATATTGTTCTATTGACGGTGTTGGGCTCTGTTTGGTAAGACTGGCAGCACTAATGTAAGACTACTCGCTTAATGGTGATAGCTGGTAGCAACAACAGTAGTAATAACAGTAACACACGAAGACTTTCTAAGCAAATTCACCACCGCTCATAGTAACAGAAAGCAGCATCGAGGTTCGTCAGTATCAAGAGCACACATTGCTGCCTTGCCGACAGAACGCAGCTAGCAACTTTACCTCTGTAGCTCACTGTCGGAGATGTATGCTTTTTGTGCGGCAGGTTCCTTCCTGTAAGCATCCGAAAATCAGCACCAAAACCTTATACGAATTACTGATGTAACTACACTACATCCCTATAATAGCCCGTACAGCAACCCCTGTACACCCCTTTAAATGGAACCCTATTCTGATTATCAAGACCGCAATACTAAACCCTTGTATCCTTCATAATGAGCTAGTGTAAGGAGCCCTGGCCTAGTGCCGCTATACTACATAGCCCTTTTATTAAAAAAGAGTCCTATTCCAAATGTTAAGGGCCCTAAAGCCCTATATCACCTCTGTCTAACCACTAAAACCTGCTCCTGTTTTACCTCTCCTAAACCCCCCAAAGCCCTAAGCCCTAAACCTTAAACCCTAAACCCTAAACCCTAAACCTTAAACCCTAAACCCTAAACCCCCCCAAAAAACCCGTGTGACCTCTAGCGAAGCCCTTGGGCAGGCTCGCCGTCACCGAGGCAGCACCTCACGTCCTCCATGTGGAGTTGCAGAGGCCGCAGTGGCCCAGCTGAAACTTTTGGGATTTAGGCGTTTAGGGACTTGATTAGGGACTTTAAGGGGTTTAGGCTTTAGAGCTTTAGGGACTTTTTGGGGTTTAGGGTGGTAGAGCTTTAGGGGTTTTGGGGTTTAGGGTTGGAGAGCTTTAGGGGTTTGGGGTTTGGTGGTTCAGGGTTTAAGTTGGAGGGTCACAGCTTATAGGTTGTGGTCAAGACGGCGGTAGATGTAAGTTGGGGTTCTCCCGCTGAAGATGCAGTACGGCCTCACCGATGTCTCAAAAGAGGGTTTAGAGTTTAGGGTTTAAAAGGTTTAGGGTTAAGGAGTTTTGACAACTCATGGCAGTGCAAACTTCCCTCTTCACGGCATATCTTCCATCCCTCCAGAGCGCCTCTCACGGGAGTGCATAGTCAACTTGCCGCCTGCTTCTTCATGTGGGTAGTTCTCTAAATTAGGGTCCCTTTTTGGGTTCCAAACATAGTACGGCACCCTTACAAAAAGGACCCCCCAAAGCGACCCTAGTTTAGAGAACTACCCATGTATCCACTCGACGTTCGTTCCAACAAAAATGTAAACTGTCGCAGAAGCCTGCACATAGGCTGGACATCCCTGTTTCCCCAAAGACCCGCGGAGCACTGCTCCTCACCCTACATAAAGCCCTCAGACATGAGCCATAACTCCTACCTGCACCCTGAAAAACTTACTTGTTGAAGGCCTTAAGTGCTATCAGAGAAGCGTCATCCGGAGCCGTAAACTGCCCTAAACAGTCGCTTTTCTGGGGTGCAGGTAAATCCTACGACACCCTATATCAACCCTGGTTTACCTAAGGAAACTCAATGCGCTGGATATGGTCTTCTGGGAGGTCGGGGTGCTGTTGCTTGCCAGACCCTGCTGGACTTAGGGTCAGGCTTAGGACATATAGGCGTGATGGCTAACCTTGCGGGTCTGCAGTCTTTGGATGGAGGCTTTAGGGTTCAGGGAGGGTCCCTTGTAGTGAGTTCCGTGCTGGTTCGGATGCTGTTGCTTTTGATTGCCATAAAATCCGATGATGCTCAGAACTGCAAGGTCGGTAAGTAAGGTTGATTGTCAACGAACCAACGACAAAACCAGAGTTCCGTCTTGAACCGCACGCCATCTCCTACGAACGCTGCTTGCGACCCAAATCCGCACAATCTCAGCTCTAAAGCCGAGTCCCTAAACCCTAAACCCTAAACCCTGTACCGAGCAGGAGATTCGCACATGCTTCGAAGCTATAGCTCTGGACGTGGACACTCGGGTGGTCCTCTTGTCAGGCGGGTGGTATGCACGTTCGAAGTGCCAAATCCTAATCTTGTCAGCGCAACCGAAACCTTTATAGTTGTACTTGTGTGTGCATCGTTGCCTTGCAACGAATCATGGTTACCTTGCGCTCTCATTCTACCAAGGACAGTTGGCAAAGCATAAGAATGCCAAACATACCAAGCCCTGCGGGATTGCTAGGTCTCCAAAGTTCCTACACTCCTAGAACCCTGAGATTCAGAGCTGGGACTTGAAGGACTTTGTAGGCGGAGTTGGATATTGACTCCAGCAGTCAAGCTGAATCTGGACTTCTGATGCTGCTGAAACAGTCTTACGCAGGGGCTCACAGGCTTCACTGTGACCCGACCTGCGCTAAGCGCTGGACTCCAATCCCCTGCACCTTGAACTCAAGACTTAATAGCCCCTAAACCCTACACTCTACCCATAGGCCCCTAAGTAGTTCCGTTTTATGGCTTATATTTAAAATCCTCTAAGGTAATCCCCAAAAAGGAACTACTTTGGGGCCTATGGGTAATAGCCCCTAAACCCTATGCTCTAAACCCTAAAATAGCCGAACGACCTTGGAACCTCGACCCCCTACAAAACCTAGACGCTGAAGCCCCGAACTCGAAGACCAACATCGCAGGCCTCGCCCTAAGTCCAGCAGTGAAAGAAGCCATCTTAGAAGCCTGGTTTAGGGTTTAGGGCTTACAGGGTCTGATTTGGACTGTTGACAATGCTATTCGTTTGGGGTTCCCAATGTAATTAATGGTGATCCTGTAATACTCCCCCAAAGGACTATTCTAACTATGAAAGGCCCCTATGTTAGGCTACTCCTACCAGAACCCAAACCGTCAAAGCAGCCAGAAGTTTACACGGTTTCAGGCTTTGAGGGTTCCGGACAGCGGGTTTAGAGTTTCTGTATTGTAGTGCTCATGCGCTGTGTCGCCTTCACACGAGATGTGGCAGGACTAAAACCCTGACTAAGACGTGAATAAGACTAAGACTAATTACATTGAAGGCTCAGGGGCGTGGTATAAGTAGCCTCGGTTTAGGCTTCAGGGATTAAGGGTTATAGGGTTTAGGGTCAAGAGTATAAGCACACAAGGTTACATCCGAACTGTACCCCTACTTGTATCCCTACTTACCAGTAGTAAGTGCCCTGATCCTTTATACTACCTAAACCCTAGAAACCCTAAAGCCCCGAACCATAGGGCCGAACACTCCCACACCCCAAAATCCTAAAGCCCCGAACCCTAAACCCTGAACCCTAAACCCTAAACCCTGAACCCCAAAAATCCTAAAACCCCAAGCCCCAAGCCCGGAAACTCCAAGAGACTTCGGGAGGTGCCGGCCGATGCTTCTGCGCTGGGCTTGATCTCGGTGCGGCCATGGCCATGTTCGGTGGCAGCTCCGGTGCTGGGCAGGCTGGGCTTAGGGTTTTATATAAGGGTTATAAGGGTTATAAACCCTAAACTTCTAAACCCTAAGCCCTATAGCCTAAACCTCCCTAAAGCCTAAACCTTCAAACCCCTTAAGATAACGGTTTGAAGGTTTAGGGTTAAGGGTTTGCAGATTCGGGTTGGGTTTGGGGAACCCTAAACCCTAAACCCTAAACCGTCTGGGAGCCCAGTTCCCTACCTAGTGGGCTACTCGGTGGTGGGAGCTCTGAGTATACAAACAGTACCCAGTTTGGGGTCTAAAGTCTGTAAATACGGGTTGATGATATTAATCCTGCATGACCCATAATAAGGAATATACCATAATTCCCATAGTTTAGGGTCCTTAAGGTCATGCAGGATTTATATCATCAACCGTAGTACCTCCTTTGGGCTATTTGGAGTGTCTTAGGGTTGGTTGTGGGAGCTCTGAGTGCTCTACTGCGCTTCCGTCGGGGGCTTCCCCTAAACCCTTGGACCTAAACTGGAGGTGGAGAGCTTGCCGGAAACATTGAGAGGGTCTGGGGTTTAGGGTTTATAGGGTTTAGAGTTTAGGGTTTAGGGCTTAGGGTTTAGAGTTTAGGGTTTAGAGTTTAAGGTTTAGAGTTTAGGGTTCAGGGTTTAGGGCTGCGCAGAGCTTCACTATTTCTCAGAAGCCTTCCTTGGCTTTGTCCTCCTTTTGAAGCCCTAGACAGGATCAGTGTAAGGGTTTAGGGTTTAGAGTTTAGGGTTTAGGGTTTAGGGTTATGGGGTTATAGGGTTATAGGGGTTTAGGGGTTTAGGGTTTAGGGTTGCATAGCATACAGGCACCTTGGCTAGAGCCCAGGTGTACAGACAGAGTTCCCCTAAATCCTTGGCACTCTAAACCCATGACCCAAATCCGTTTTATGTTATATGCATCCCTTGCAAAACCCTTTTTATCCCCATTCAAAAGCCCGGAAGCAAACCTAAACCCTATAAACCCTAAAACCCTAAACCGCTCAAGGCCGAGTCAGATGTGGCACGCAAGGCGCTGCGCGTCCGCGCCATGGGCAAGGCTCCGGTGCACTGCTTTTTCTGTACCCATAGACTCCATAGTAGTTCCTTTTGGGGGTTGCCTTATAGGGTCCTAAATATAAACCACAAAAAGGAACTACTTTGGAGCCTATATATGGGTAAGGCCTAAGCCGTTTTGGTTTGGAGTGGAGGGATGGGGTTTGGGTTAAGAGTGGCATTCAGGGTCGAGCTTGGGTGTTTAGGATTAGTTGTTGGTTGCGGGTTCGGGCTTGGGATTTACAGCGTTTCGCACCTTTTTGTGTTTTTTGCAGGGGGGATATCGGGGTTCTGGCCTTGGTTTTTCGGGACTTGACGGGTTGTGCGTGTGGGTGTGGGTCGTTTTCCGGGGGGGCTGCAAACCCTACAACCCTAAACCCTCAACCCTACAAAAGCCCTGAACCTTAAAACCTCTAGAAGCCTTCTTCCGAGACCCGTGGAGAAGAACCCTTTTTATGACCCCTCATGGAAGTTAAACAAGGCCGAAAGTGCCTCCTTGTCAATGGGGCCAGGAATTAGCCGGTGGGGACTGCAGGTTCATTTCGTGGTTCAGGGTTGTTAGGGTTTACGGCTTTAGGGTTTAGGGCTTTAGGGATTTAGGGCTTTAGGGCTTTTTGGGGTTGAGGGTTTCGGCTTCAGTAACCCGAAAGCTTAGAGGCTTCAGGATTTGAGTCTACAAGGCCTCAGCCCTTGCTGCTGGGCTCCTGGTTCATGGCCAACCCAGGGATTCGCTACGTTGTTGTCGGTAGCATCCCTCAACCCTTAAACCCTAAACCTTATAAGCTTCTAAACCCTAAGCCCTATGTTGGGCAGGGGTAGCTGGGTATTTGTTTGTCAAGACGAGCTTGGCCGGCAGGTAGTTCTCGAACTTAGAGTCCCCTTTAGGGAAGGGTCCCCTGTTTTTTTTTATAGTGGTGCCGTACAATGTTCGGGTCTCTTAAAAGGGACCTATTTTAGAGAGCTACCCAAACTGTAGTATGAGTATGGCATGCCATGTCAAGCTTGCCTGATGCGGAGTCCATAAAGTCAATGGACCTTGCGTCACTGGGTTCAGCCTCTACACCTACATGTAGGTGCAGTTCCACAAACTATGAACCCTAAACCCTAAGCCCGTTTTGGGTCCTGTGCAGATCTAGACTATGGAAGCCTCGATGTCCTCATCTTGCGACGTGAGCACTCTCTGTCAAGGCCTGGCAAGCGTCCTTCACGTCTCTGGCGCCTCGGGCACTGTGAGGTAACGTCAACTTGATGATGTTGCTCTAGATCATGACAGGTTTCCTGCAATACCCATAGTCTCCATTGTAGTTGAACTACAGTGGAGACTATAGGTATTGGCCAAGGGAGTCCTGAATTATGATCCATGGCTTACGTTGCAAGGTTGAGGGTGTCGTAACGACTTAAGCGCACCTTCAGCGATCACGATGTAATTGCTACTAGTAACAGACCCTTCGTCCGAAGCCACCCACCCCTGCTACAGGGCCCTTCGATGTCCTTCCCATCTCTGCGCCCCTTTGCGACAGGTCCTATCAAAACACTCCCGATCTCACGCTCTACAGCCCAAACTTGCTAGAATTCAGAGTCCACAGTCTTGTGCTGCAAATCCTATTTCTCGTATAGTCCTTATTCCACTTGTTGGCCACTCTTCTTCGCAGATTTGCGAAGTTTTCTGCCCTGAACCCAAAGAAGGAACCCAACACCAAAAGCGTAACCTCTGAAACCCTGCATGTACCCAACTCTCGAAGCCCGAAACCCCTATAAACACTAAAAGTCCTTACTGCGACTACTACGACGATTATGGCCTTTATTACCCTCCCATAAGAAACCCTTACGACGATTACTGCGACTATTATTATTGCATGTATTACCCTCCCATAAGAAACCGTGAGACTGCCTATAGGCTCCATAGTAGTTCCGTTTGGGGGTTGCCTTATAGGATCCTAAATATAAACCACAAAAAGGAACTACTTTGGAGCCCATGGGTAGTGCTTTGAAAGCACGCCGAGGAAGCCTGCGGCAAAGCGGTGATCGGCTGCATGCACGGCGCCGTGGTTGGAGCTGGCTTGGAGAATCCTGGCATATCCCTGGAAGCAACATTTCGGTTTAGGGGCTTTAGGGTTTTAGGGTTTTGGGGTTTTAGGGTTTAGGGTTTAGGGTTTTGGGGTTTTGGGGTTTAGGGTTTCGGGTTCAGGGACAGAATTTAATTAGGTTCCAGGGTGTAGGGTTGACTGTTTTGGGGTTTCGGGCTCAGGCCCTTGGTTAGAAAGCTACCTTCTTGAAGCGAAACCCCACAACCACATCAGACGTAGGCCTGAACCCTATATAAATTCAAAGATCACAAAGCCAAACGGTGAAGGAGTCTCTTTATGTAGGAACACGAAATGAAATAATAGTGTGCTTGCCGCGTTTCCTAGCATGGTTTCTCTGACTTTTGGATTCGGAGGCGATTTTTTGGTCAGGTTCCAAGAATTGACAAAACTCTAGCGTCCGTGTTTCCACTGTTGGGACTTGCTGTGCAAGACCTTCAGGTTTGAGCCACCCTTCTGGGCTTATGTTTCTTCGTCCTTGGGTTCCAAGAGACTTGGGCTGAAACCGCAGCAAGTCGGACAAATGACCAGCCTATACGCCTGTCATGCATGAAAATTTAGGGTATGACATCCTGTGCTCAGTATGTGTGAATCTGGATACGAAAGCTTCACCTGAAGCTACGGAAGCTTGGTAAATACTACCCTAAACCCTAAACCCTAGACCCTAAACCCTCAACCCTGAACTTTACTTATAGTGGCAACCTGAGGAGTTCCTCTTCAAGAAGCCAGGCGACAGAAGTCTGGTACTGAGGTTTAGGGTTTAGGGTTTAGGGGTTTAGGGGTTTAGGGTTTAGGGGTTTGAGGTTTAGGGTTCAAGATAGGAAGCTGATGAAGTGGCGTTTAACAAGGGATCTTGGGGTATGGAACGACCGATTCCTGGATCAGGTCCTGAAGATGATGGGAACCGCCAAACTAACTGTAATGCTGGGCATTGTGTCGGCAGAAATGATGTAGCATCTCATGGATGAAGAGGTTCTTCGATGGTTAGATTTTGGGTTGAGAGTTTAGGGTTTGTGTACTCAAGGTTTAAGAGTGTTACAGGTGCTTTGCAATCTGTTCGGTTTCGGGTCTCGTGTTGACGAGTGTGTCTATCTTCTCTGAAGATGTAGTTGGAGTTGCCGACCGCGCTCGCCTCGGAGTTCTCTAAGCTCGATGATTCGGCCCAAATGCTTCCCCACCCTCCCTAGCACAGAACGTACCTTAAAGCTCCCGGTTGCCTTGTTTAGAAACCCTCCAAAAAGGCCACGGTGTATATACCATATAGTTGCATGGACCCTATAGGAGTCTATAATCGCCCTAAAGCTGAAACATGCTGAAACCCTGAAGGCTCTTATTAGTGAATCCTTCTAGAGCCTTTATGGGACACATCAAAAAGAGCCCGTAAAGAGAACCATCACACCGATTCAGATCCGAGGATGATAACGGCATGTGACGTCCGCTTCTGCACGGAGGACCGCAGCTCGTGTTGGGTTTAGCCGCCCCCTGAACCGAAGGTACCCTTTAAAAGGGGATTGTTGAAGGCTCCCAGACGAGTTCATTTAATATGTTTTTAAAAATGTATAAAAACCCTAAACCCTAAACCCTAAACCAATGTATAATCATATAGGCATATAGGCTGCAATGGCAAAAACGGGTTTGGGGCTTTCGGTTTCGGGCTGCAGGACTCCTAAGGCTTTGCGATTTTGGCCATATGGGTAGTTCTCTAAATTAGGGTCCCTTTTTATAGGTCCCCAATATAGTACGGCACCCTTATCAAAAGGACCCCAAGAGGGAACCTATAATTTACGGTAAAACCTTAACCCTGAAGCCCGAAAGCGGACACTTGAGTAGTTGCGTTGGTTTGTTTTAGGATTTAGGATGTAGGTGTGGTTTTTGCAAACGGTTTTCACTTGGGGTGTGTCGGCCTTTTGTAGCTTCTTTCCCAACTACCCTAGAAGCCTAGTCGCCCGCCAGTTCTTACACACCTGCGTACATAGATCCGTTTGTCGGTCTTGCTTGTACAGGATAAAAGGGGGTGAGATGGCGCTGGAAGCCCTACTTGGAGGTTCATGGGTAGTTATAAGTGGGGTTATAAGTCCCCTAATTTGGTTTATAACTATAGTTACCCTACTTTTAACCCGACTTATAACTACCCATGAACCTCCAAGCACACTTCATGACATCACATGACCGACCGGCTAAGTTCCAAGCTCGCAAGTCCCTGCTGAAAGTCCCGAGGCTTACAAATCCTTGACCCTACTACTAGAATCCTTGCACGAATATTGATTGACCGATCTCCTTGTCTAGGGTTTAAGGTTTGCGATTTTAAACCGTGCAAAGCCTAAGCCCTAAAGCCTCAACCCTACAGAAAACCTAAGCCCTGAAGTTCAAACCCTGTTAGCCAGCAAGTAACCTGAAATGGAAAGCCACATAAGTGCCTTAAACCCTGAACCCTCCTAAACCCCAAACCAGTAAAAATCCCTGACGAGGATGCTTACTTCCAAGCCGCTGAAGTTGACGTCGGCTTGGCTGCAGATGTGGGCGGTCTGCAACGCCTTCCGAAGATCATTGGGAACCAGATGCTCAGATGTTGTTTTAAGGGTTTAGGGCAAAGGAAGTTTTGTGGGTTTTCGAGCTTGTGGTTCAGGGTTCATGTATCTATGTATGCGTGCTCACGTGCATGTATGCATGTAAGCACTTCTGGATGCATGTTTGTACGTATGCATGTATGTATGTATGTATGTATGTATGTATGTGTGTGTGTGTTTATGTGTGTATGTGTTTATG
>CAJNJA010017627.1:0-10892 GCA_905231915.1 Symbiodinium necroappetens
ATCTGGATTGAGCACGATGCGTAGAAGTTTTGAACAAGGATGCCTCTCCCGAGCTCGTCCATCCGCGGTTCTATAAGAAAAATTCAGCGCATCAAGATTCACACATGAACCTTTCGGAGCGCAAAAAAATGAATGCGAAAGATGCAAGCAACACAGGTAATCCCGGCTCTGCTCCTGCGCTGGCTTTTGCTCCTTCTCTTGCCGTTGCTCCCGCTTTGCTTTTGCTCTTGCTCTTACTGCTGCTCTTGTTTTTGCTCTTGCGCTTCCTTCTGCTCTTATTCTTACTCCCTAACTCTTGCTCTTGCTTTTGCTCTCGCTCCGTCTCTTGCTCTTACTCCTGCTGTTGCTGTTGCTTTTGCTCTTGCTCTTACTCCTGCTCTTGCTTTTGCTCTCGTTCCTTCTCTTGCTCTTACTCCTGCTCTTGCTTGCTGTTGCTTTTGCTCTCGCTCTTACTCCTGCTCTTGCTCTTGCTTTTGCTCTTGCCCCGCTCTTGCTCTTGCTTTTGCTTTTGCCCCTGCTCTTGCTGTTGCTCCTACTCTTGCTCATGGCTTGCCTCCTCCTCATGTTCTTGCTCCGGACCTCCCCTAGTGCAAATTACGTTTTATCGGGCAGATATGATTTCGGGAGAATTAGCCCCGAGTGTTTTATTGTCAGGGGGGGTGCTTAATATTTGGGGAAAGCGAATGATTGAGGTTGTCCAACAGGCGGGCCCTCAACTCAAAGTCCCAACACGCTGAATCTGCCAACTCGGGACGTCCCCACAACGATGCCGCCCACAACCCGAGGGACAGAGGACGTTGCCCTAAGGCAAGTCAGCAAGCACTTGAGCAGGCGAGTGGGTGAATGCAGTATCAATCACGTCTTGCAACGCCTACAAACATGTTTGAAGCCGTGTGCCTGATGTTCACAACTTCAGATGCAGGATGCGGCCGACTTTCAGAACAAGATGGACGGGTACCGTTTTCCAAATTCAGGCTCTGCGAAGGCAAGATTGCGTGTTTCGTGCAGTGCTGTCCTGTGTGGGGTACCCACCACATGGGTCAGAACACCATTCTCAGGCCTGCATTGTGGTACCTGCGCACGTGCAGGCTGTCGCACAAACAACATTGTGTTCGTTGGCTGCAGCCGTTGCGATGGATTTGTGAATGCATTTCAGGGCGCGCTGAACAACCTCCAAGCTTTCAAGAGGACGGAGGTCATGAGGAGCAACCGCAAGCCGTGCTGAACTCAGCATTCTTCCGCGCATGGGTGAGACGCAACGTGCAGCATCGCTGTTGACCTTCATTGTCGATATGTACCAAGGTTCTTCTCATCTGTCGTGGCATTGTGATATTTCCACATGCGTGGTTTTTTGCACGGTGCAGCGAAGTGGGGCGAGCATAGCCAATTTCGTGTTCCTTCTTGTTGCATGTTGAGACTAAGCGGAGCAGGCAGAAATGTAGAGACATCTGGGGCAGTGAACAAAGTGGTGTAAGAGGACCACATAACTCCCTGCACAGTCCATTGCCCAGGCCAGACTCAGTCAGCTGACTATTTTAAGACTCCACGAAGCCCCAAAACATCTTCCAGTAGGCAGTTTTCGACATTGGCTTCCTGTGTGAGGTGATCTAGTATTTGCTAGTGTTCTGCTGTCCCTCGAGCCAATTTGCTTGTCCAGTGTCCAAAGGAGTCACTGGAATTGACCTGCGATAGCTGTCAAACACTCGGACTTGGAAGGGATGCAGCTATTTTGAACACATCTGGTGACATCCCTCCAGAGAGAAAGGGTGTTGTGTTTTCACTTTCCCTCCGTGTGGCCTGAAGTACAAAGAACAACTCCCATGTTTTGCAGCTTAACTGAGACATGTTGCATCACGGGCAATGGGGAAAGCCAGCAACAACCCTTTTTCATGCTAGGCATCTGCAGGTGGATTTGGCAACTCGCAGTTTTTCCGAACGAAGTCAAGTGGACGAATAATCAAGTTGGCAAGCTTTCTGTGTGGAACCAGAGCTGCCAAGTCGATGACCACAAGAGTGTCGCACTTTTTCTCCGCCGGCTTCAGTCGCTGGCAAAGATGACTCGAACTGATCTTCATTTCCTACCCCCAGTTTCACCAGTGCGATGCGCAGAGAAGTGTGCGTACAGCTGCAATGCTTCAGCAGCTCTGGAGCTTGCAAGGTCCAAAATGCAGTACGGGGTGTCCTTTGCTTATCTTTCAGCCGAAGTCTCCCTCTTCTGGAGCTTTTGGGCCAGTAGAAATCTGTTGTGTTCGTTTTTGACCTCCTGCATGGACTTTCTGGGGGGTTTTCGTCAGTTGCCTGAGTGCTCTTGAGGAACAGTCCTGAGCCAAGAGGCACAACTAGTGCCTATGCAGGCTCACATGCCGTGACATTCGAAGATCCTCTGTTTCGAGGACATGTGCTGCAATGCAGAGGAAAATCGGGCCTCGCCTTGCCACGCCTGCGCAGCGCCTGCAGTCTTCCTCAGTTCACATCAGGGTGCCCTGTGCTGACTGACACGAAGCCTTCGCTATCCTGTCTCTAGAACGGCCCGAATTACACGGACCATGCCCCAATCCAAGTTCATTTAAGTCACTTGCTCTTACAGCTTCGCAACTCGACACCTCTGGCATGCAGCCTTTATAGTTCGTCGGTGGCTACCAACGCAGCACATCCTCCTCAACACCGAAGGCCAAAGCAGCTTCGAGCCCCGCAGTGCAGTGCAAACGCCTCTCGCTCAACAGCACATGGCATTGGGAAGTTCCGGGAAGAAGGCCAGCAAAGGTTCTTTCCTGGTATCTTTCTCCATTCGAGGTTGTCTGATGCAGCAGTCGGTAGACGCAGCTTGTGGACCAACACTGAAGACTTTCGCACAGGCTAGGTCCAAGTCCACTCGACACGACCTTCCTGATGCAGCCGAGGAGGGCATGCTCGCGCGCACTGTTCCTCCGCTTTCCCAGCCCGACTGTCGCAGGATCCAGCGAGCTCTGTCAGTGCGTCAGCCGCTGCGGCAAGGCCACGGTGTTACATCAATGGTAGTGCCTGCAACCTCGACGTCTTTTCGTTCTCCTTGTTGCAAGACGAGCTAAAAGGAGAGCTTGCAAAAAGGAAGCGATGATTGCATTGTGCGCACCGGCTCGATCTGCCCGGAAGGGAAACTCTTTTTGTCTAACCTGCCTCTGCGTTGAAGCAAACAAAGAAGGGCAAGTGCGCTTACTACAACTGCCCCAATTTATGGCAAACGTCTGCTCTTTTTCCTGTACTGCACACTCGAAGACCACGGCAGCTTTGAATCACTTCTGCAAGAAGATGAGGGAGAGCGGTGCAAATGGAAACCTGGTCTGGGGCCGGCCCGCAAAGCGACCTACAAATACGGCGGACCCAACAAGGAGAGCGGGACCGGCAAAGCTCTAAAAGTGCGGCCATGCGGACAGTCGGATGGGGCTCAGAAGTCGCTCGTGGGTCAACAAGTGACATCTTGAGCCATCGCTTGAGTGGCAGGTCCAGGTGAAATGCTCCGGCCAGAATCCAAAAAAAAGCGCACGAAATCCTTTGCGATGCTGAATCTGCCAGATTCCTTTCACATGTACAGCATGATGGCCCCAACAGTAGCACGAGGTCAGCTAAGTGGTTGGTAGAGCGACGAAGCAGTTCGGAAGATCATAGGAGCAGAGACCGAGAAGAGGAAGCCTAGAGAGCTGCAATCCCAATCTCCAGTTGCCAGGCAGTTGCAGAGCCTTCGCCGAAAGAACGATGAACTCGAAGCAGGCACCATGCAAAACAACGCCGCGATGGAGAAGAACGGGAAGTACCCTGGCAGACCACACCATGCGACAGTTGAGAATTCTTAGATTAATTGGCGACTAGAACTATTGGACCAATTGCGTAGTCTTATCTGCAGCAGTGCTCCAGTGTTGCTGCTCTTTACAGAATCAACCGCCTTTATGGTGACTTCGAGTCTTGTCCTCGTAAGGTCCTTGCACTCGCATGGCGAGGTGCCCCGGGCAGATTCAGTTTGTGCAAGCCGCAAGTCCAGCGATATGTTCTTCCTTCCTGCGCTTCCGTGAAACAGGCCTTGCCCAAAGAGCACTCAGAAGAGCACAAAGTCAGCAAGCCAAAGGCGACGGCATCCTTCCGTCCCCGACATTTTTTGTTCACCCTATTCTCCTTGCGGCCGTGGCACGGCCAGCGTTGTCTGTGAGGCCAGTCGGCCCTGTTGGTCAACCGAAGAAGTGGCTTGCTCTCTGAGGCCAGCTCGGTGCAACTTTAAGAAACAAATCCGAGCCCAATCTTGCACGAAGGGGCACAAGGCAGGTCCATCAAGGCTCCTAAACCGTGGCTGACTTGCTGCCTTTCGTGCGACTTCGCCAGGGTTCACAGTCACCCCTCTTTGAGCGATGATGACCTTCTATCGGACTTGACCTTGCCCCGTAGCGGCGGCGAAAGTCCACGAATTCGCCTTGCTGGTGACTTGTGCCTGAAGTCCTAACCATAACATCCAGCAGACATCGTCGCGATGCTGTACGCTAGTGCTCGTAGAAGCGGAGCGGCTAACAGAAGCCGAAGGGCACTCTTCGCTCTTGCCTCTTGGTCAGCCTCGATGTTCCAGCTTTGGGTTTTTTTAGGCTTGAGTCTTGTGAGGGGGTTCCCTTCTGCGTTGCGACTTGAGAATTGTGCTGTTTCCTGGAAGCTAGTACTTGGAGAGGGTGCTTGGATACCCTACGTGCCCAGAACAACTCACTGCGTGAACCAATGCCTGCAACTCTGTATAACAGTAAGCATCAAACTGCAGCATCATCCAGTCTGAGGCGAGTGATTTGCCTTGCAATTCACACACCTGACAAATCCTGGGCCCTGCGAGCAAGTGTGCTGCTCTGGTTAGGACAGCCACGATGCTGGTCTGGTGCTTAGTGTACACATACAGTGTTCCTACGCCAAGACCGATCGCTGACGAACGAGGTGATTGTTCAGAACATGTGCTTCTTCCTCTTGTCCTGCCCTTGGCTCTGGGAGATGTTTAAAAATTAGAGCAGGCAAAGCCTGAATGGAGCGAGGCTGGTGCCTTCTGCGCTCGGTGAGTGCCAGATCCACCCTGAGCTCTGCAGACACTTGCACGGTCTTGTCAGAGGTTGGGCGATAGCACATGTGCCCTCCCAGGGAGAATCGCACCTGCATGCCGCTGCTGAGCATGGTTGCTTTGGTGCTCTCGGCTGCACTTGAGTATGAGTGCTGTGTGATTGTGAAGCATGGCGAAAGAATCTGTTCACACGACATGGCCGACGTTCGCTTCGCTCTTCGTGCATCTGGTTGTGTGACTCCGCAACCCCTCCGAAAACAGCAGCAAAGTCTTTTGAATACATGTATCCGTGTCTCTTCGCCCGGCCCCCCTCCTCCCAATGTCGGGTGTTCCCGGGTGAGTTTTCACTGTCGCTCCAACAAGGTCTCCGGACGTTACATTGCCGCACATAATAGGCATGCTGCACAGTTCCTCGACGTGACCATCTTCACTGGACACTTGATGCTGGGATATTTCGAGATGGCATACAGGCTGGGGTGCATGCAGATTATTTTCGCGCCCGTAGACTCGCCAGCACCTGGCAGGAAGGAGTTTCCCAGCAACAACTTCTGGCTGTTGACCGTCAGCAGCTCAGAAAGAAAGCGACATTGTTCAGAAGGGTGCGGAAAGAAACATCTTGTACATAGGTTGTATGGTCAATCTGGAACATGCTGTCGCATCCCTTTTGGCGAGACAACGTCGTTGATCTATTCGTGGTACTGGCCTCGGATTTGCTATGGGCAAATGATACGTTCCCGGAACGCGGACATACCGATATGTCAGTTCCTGGTGGGCCTGTCTTGAAGGTGTGGCCGCAGGAGCTGCACACGATCTTGAACATTGCTGCTGTTGTGGTGCCAGAAAGCACAGTTTAGAGCTTCTTCGCAACATGTACATACAGGTACTTATAAGTTGTTTGCTGTGGGATGTACACGGAAGGTGTGTTCGTTATCGCAGATTATGCCATCATGGAGGCCTGATCGCATCCTCTGTGACATGTCTGCAGCTTGGCAATCAGCAAAATGGCAAAAAGGCATCTGGCATGTATGGTGATGGGCGAGTTCTTCCTGAGCCTCGCGCTCTCAGCTGCGGAGGCTGGACTTTGGAGATTCCGCTGAAGAGATCTGGGGCCGCATGACATGTTTCCACGGCACGAGACAAGTGGAGAAATGCTCCATCAGGTGCTTAGTGCATTTGTGGAAGCTCTCGATCCAACAGCACTGGATTCGCCCATGGTGCGGTTTGACCTAGTACCTCCGGTGCAACAGTCTTAGAGAGTATATCCGTTAGCCCGACTCTTGGCTGTGTCTGAGGTGATTTTCAACATTGCCATTTTGATTATCGGCTCGACCATTGTGCTGGGCGCCTTGAACCCTGAGAAGGAACCTTTCGGAACAGATCGTCGGGTTGCGTCTTCTGGCCATGCTGTTACTTCAGCCTGTCCGCTTGCCTCAAGAAGTTCTTTTGGCCTGCCTTCCGCCACCTTGTCGCTTGCAGGACATGAAGAGCGGAGACTCTGAAGCATTGTCGCTCACGCCTGGACCGCAGGAGATCAGGCGGTATGCGGGGATGTCGTCTGTAGAAGGGCAGCAAATGTGGAGCAGGTGTCCTAAAGAAAGGTTCCAGGGATTCTGGAATGCACAGTCGCCGGTGCTGTAAAGGTCTGCTCTTCATTCCCAGGCCTTCGAGGCGAGACTCTCAAGGTCTACCATCTTTGTGCAGCAGGGCAGTTTCGACTTTGAAGGATGACCTTGAACGACGGAAACGAGCTGTCGGCGACCATGAGTTTGTTCGTTCTCTCAGAACAAGTCGAACGTCGCTGACCTCCCACGGCTCAGGTGTTGACAGCCCTCTGTGACACTGTGCTGACAACAAACGCCTACTTTGCGATTTCCGCCAGCAACGAAAGCGCGGACAGGCTCTTCAAGAGGTGTCGTCCTTAAGAACTGCGTGGTTGTGACGCAGCAGAGTTGCAGAGTTCGACATAATATCTGTGCTAGAAGACGAAGCAGAAGATCGAAGGTATGGTGATTCTGCGAAGACCCGAAAGCGTGGCAATCTGGTGTTGAGTAAGCCTAGCGGGCCTAGCTTATGCTTCTTCTATTTTCAACCACGGTCGTCGTTGTGACAATGCCGTTGCACCATGCTTCTCAACAGAGCCAGGGCTGAGGCCACGGCCGAAGGGCTTCCGTTTCAGGAACGGAAACAAACGGACTCCGACGGCTAGCTTTCAGGCTGAGGTCAAGCAGCTCGTGCGCGTGAAAGTTGAGCAAACGAGATGTGCAACCCAGAGGCGGTAAGGCCTTAGATATGCAACCAATCGAAAAGAGTGGGTAGAGTGGGATTGCTGTCCCTGGATCCTGGAGATGTCTGGAGGCTGCTTTGGTTCCTTGCCTTCGGAGGCACATAACTTGACATAACCCCAACGTCTGGAAAAAAGCCCGCTTGTGTTAAGTAGTGACTGCGAGATTCGAGAGTTGATCCAGATGTGCCCTTTCAATCCACTACATAGCCACTGTTGTCAGAAGACGCCGCAAGGTCTCAGGAATTGCGTGGAAGGGGTGTCACTGTTTCTGGGTCTTCCGCCGTCTTTTAATTGCCCCAAAATCTGCTTGGTCACAGAAGACGAGTGATAAAATTTGGGTTTGTTGTGGCGTCCAACTCTTTGTTGCGTCGGTTGACTGATTCACAAGATTCTTCACGGCTTTTTTTGAATACGATTCAATCAGTTTTGTGATGGGTCCTGTCATCGTTGTTGGATAGCTTTATCCGGGCTTCTGTTCTTTGTATGCCAAGTAGCCAGTCTAACGCTGCTCCCATAGATGCTGGTGAGCTGCCTGCCCACGTGTCAACATCAAAGTGAAACGTGCATCTGAACGTAGGGCTCGTTTCGCTTGAGCCGATGCATGAGGGTTCATTGGCTTGAGTTCCCTCTGCACACCCCCGCTTGGGGTGCAGAGATACTCAGAGAAGTAATTCCGAAAATCATAAATCCATGGACGTCCAGCAATTTCCACCTTGAGTCCGATGTTGAAAGCTTGCACCGAAAGCTGTCTTGCCTCAGCTCAGGCCGATGTTGCATGAGATTTTCACAGACTACTTGAAGGACAACGCGGAGAAGGACAGGGGTTCGTGCCTGTGGCTGTGGCACCTACTTAAACCTACTTGTCGTGCCCTCCTTGCAGGCAAAATTTCTTTCGTCGATGAAAAAGCTCCTCGGAACTGATGATGTTTTCGGAGTGCAAGCATGATCAGACGTGTGCAGCGAAGCATCAGCGAGGCAGTTTCCTGAAGATGATTCTCTGAGTGACGGTCCAAAGCGGCTGAGGGTCGTCAGCTTGGCTCTGCCATGCTCTGCCATGCTTTGCCACATTTTCCAGCATGTTCCAGCAGGGCCCTTCTTTTGTCAGGTCACCATGCGCGATGCGCAGGGGAAGCTTTTTGAAACTGACGTAGTGGTCTCGGATGCCAGCACGGATCTGAGGAGCGAGACGTGTCTAACCGCCTGCTTTCAGTTCAAGCATGCCTTTGGCCCTGCAGGACAGGAAAAGCTTCAAAGCTGATGGCAGGGTCTTCAGCGTGTCGTGTCCAGCAAACTCGCACAACTGGTGGCTCACACTCCTGCGAATTCTTCAGGCGCCGATGCTTGTTTCTTCCATCTTGCAGTCATGGTATAGTCGCACACCTCCGGCTTCGCAGGAATGCATGTAGCTTCAGGGTATTGCTTGGCAGGTGCATTATTTTTGACTTACCGAGTCATTTTCAAGCGTGTTCCTTTGTTGGAAGTCACGAGAGGAGCAGCACATCACTTGCTGGCCGAAGCAAGTAAAAATCCCGACAGTCGCTGGGATTCTTGACAGAGCGGACCCCGATGATTTGCGTGACTTCCTGCTTTAAGGCAGTCGGGTGACCCGAGTCTACAGCCACTGCGGTGTGGTAGATAGAAGCCTTGTCCGGCTGCGTGATGCTGCATGATGCTCGAGCTGGTGCATGCCTTAAGGTCGCCATGCACATACGACCAGAGTATCGATCACAAGTTCTGGCAGAGGTGCCCTGCTTCGCATGTGGAAGGGGAGTTTTGGTTCTGCACCTGCCAGGCCGCGAAGCGTCCGAACCGATGGAGGGACGCAGGCCCTTGAATAAGATTGCGGACTCCCTGAGCTCAGCCTGGAGCCAGGAACGGACGCCTCAGCCCCAAGTGCCTCACCCAGAGAAGACACTGGCGGCATGAGCATCGGTTGCGAGCATGTTGCGCCTGCATGCGCGGCTGCGCATTTTGGGTCGCAGATACGGCCGGCCTTGCCGGCCTTGCCGGCCTTGCGGGCCTGGCAGGCGCGGAGTGCGCGGAGTGCGCGGAGCCTCGAGCCTCCGGCGCCGTTGCGCGGCGCCCTCGCGCGGCCTTCTTTGGGAGGTGATCTGCAGTCCATGGGTATGGCCATTGAGTCGGTACAGGTGAACGACCCCTTGTTCGAGTCTCAGACATACGGTTTGATGATATAAATCCTGCATTACTCATCATGAGGAATATACGATAATTCCAAAAGTTAAGGGTCCTTAAGGTAATGCAGGATTTATATCATCAACAGTAGTGGTAGGTCCGGGTCCCAATATGCCTTAATAACGCCGGACTTGCCAGGAGATCTCCTCCGCCACAGCTCAAAGGCAGACGGGCCCGAAAGCCGTCTCGAATGACCAGTCAGCCATTCTTTTTTGCAGTCAGCCGGAGACAGGAATCGAGGAGCAGCAGCGCCTCTTCCATCGAGACTTCAGTTCCGATCTTGGGTTTCAGCTGCAGCAGTGGAGTGGGCCCTGTCACTTTGTGTCGCTAAGGCCAGGAGCTGCTCAGCATCTATCGAGATCTGCTGCGAAGCGATACGGTCAAACAGTCAGGTCTGTGTGTCCGAACGACCTTGTGCGAACTCTTGGCACAGCTTGCGATGTAACTTCAGCCAGGTCCATCACCATCCGCCAGATCTTCCGTGGTCTCAAAGTCAGGAAAAACAGCCGTTCCATGCTTCGAATTGGATAAATGATCAACATGCGTAGGCACCGATGCATTCGTGTGAAGGACCACCGAGGATACGCTTGCACCGAGCCAACTACGAGGCAGGATGAAACGGTTTTTTTGTGTATATGTCATGTTTTCCTTGCCTGATTTCGCTTGGCAGTCCTTCCGTCGTCGTACTTCTTTCGCCGCAGGGCTCGGAGAACAACAGGCCGCTGTAATCCTCCCAACCTTGTGGAGACATGCAGATGGGAAGATATGTGATACTTGCATGTTCCAGGTTGATTTGAGGAGCTTATCCTTCTCAGATGGGGAGACAAGATAAAGAGCTCGGATCGCCAAAGAAAATAAGAGACAATACATTAAAATTTGGCTTGATTACACAATTGACACTACTGACACATCTGAAGCTTCAACATGAATACATTACACACGTGTGTGTATATATATATATATATGTGCTCACCCCCCCATGACACGCGCAGATCGTGCTTCTCATGGAGGGGGTGGGGCTTGAAACTCTAAAATTCCAGAATCTTTAGGGCTGACAAGTCCAAAACTCCAAAATCCTGGGGCCTAACAATTCCAAATTTCCAAATTTTGGGGCCTAACAATTCCAAAATTCCAAATTTCCAAAATTCCAAATTTCCAAATTTCAAAATTTCAAATTTCCAAAATTCCAAATTTCCAAATTTTTGGTGCCTAACAATTCCAAAATTCCAAATTTTCAAAATTCCAAATTTCCAAAATTCCAAAATTCCAAATTTCCAAAATTCCAAATTTCCAAAATTCCAAAATTCCAAATTTCCAAAATTCCAAATTTCCAAGATTCCAAAATTCCAAATTTCCAAA
>CAJNJA010017630.1:0-10890 GCA_905231915.1 Symbiodinium necroappetens
AGTAGTACCTTTTTGTGGTTTACATTTCGGATCCTATAAGGTAATCCCACAAAGGAACTACTATGGAGCCTATGGGTAACTGTAGACCCCAAACATGAGGCCCGCTTGCCAAGCCTTGCGAATCAATGGTTCAGCCTTTTCCGAAGGGTCTAAGTACTACTGTCAAACCCTAAACCCTGAACGGCCCCAAATTCTCAGCACTACCCATAGGCCCCTAAGTAGTTCCTTATTAATTTTGGGGATTTCCTTATCGGATTCTAAGTATAAACCATAAAAAGGAACTACTTAGGGGCCTATGGGATTTGACAATTACTCGAACCTTCTGGGTTTGATAGGACCCCTTATCGAAGCCCTACCCTTACCCTCCAAAGGACTCATATTTCAAGACTTTTGGTCCCAAAGACCCTATTAAAAAAGGCTTTTGGGCTATTTTGATGCTAAGGGCTGGTATTATTTGGGGCCACCCAGCCGCTTGAAGCCTTCCTGCCGGTATGCTGGGCGTTTCAGGGGAGCGGCAGCGGTGTATTCCACAAGAATCGACACATCCACGTATCGCAACTACGTTCCATCCGTGCGGCGCCACACATACACGCACACATACACCTTGAACAATAGTTGGATCTCTAAAAGGAGTTAAGGTCCTTAATTCAGGGATACTGGAAGATCGAGGTACATACTTGGATCTTAAAGGGCTTTGGAAGTACTTAGCATGAGGCCAAAATACACCCTAGACGGCTAGCACGAACAAACCGTGGAGTGTGGCGGATGCCCTGCATGCTGGCACCTTATCGAGTGCGCGCATTGAACGAAGAGCTCTTGCTGTCTCTCGGCAGCACAGTAGCTACCACGGTTTTTCTACGAATTGGTACACGTTCAGTATCGTCTTGTTACGAGTTCGGGGTACGGGGCATCGAGCTGCAACGATTTGCTTTAGTCTTTGTTTCGACTGTCCCCCAACTAAGCAAGCTTAAGAATAATACTTAATAAATCTAAAGTTACTTCCACTTTTTGTCTTCATACAGTTCGCAGTATATCCCAAAACCACATTTCTATTTTTGTTAAGCTCCCCAAGCCGCATGCTGTTGTACAGCAGACAATTACATGGACGAGAAGGAGTAGAAGAACAAAAACGGTCCCTGGCCATTCCATTATTATTCTTACGATTGTTGACTAGTGTTAGTACAGCTATTACCCTACCTTAACCCGCAAAACCTACATATTTAAGGATGTATAAAAGATATCATAATAAGGAGCCCTAAAAGGTAGGTTCTTTAGGGTCCAGGTAGACCCTAAACCCGAAGCTGCTTATTCTTGGTCTTCTCAGAGGCATGGGGAATCGCGTCAGTGGCAGAAGGCCGTGCCTGCAAAGATTTCGGCCTTGGTCCTACTGTTGATGATATAAAATCCTGCATTACCTTACGGACTCTAAACTATGGGAAGTATGGTGTACTGTATTCCTTATTCTGGATAATGCAGGATTTGTGTCATCAACAGTAGCAGCTATGACAAGCTTAAAGGGGGTTGTGTAAATGGGGACATCTGAGTTTTCCTCAGGGGTTTGTAATTAGGGTTTAGGGCCGTATCGGGTATAATTACCGATTGTATTCCAGAGAAGTTCTTCAGTACAACTCTATTATATAATAATATACCCCCAGGGCTCTGAATACTGAGTCATAGCATCCCCATACCGTGATTACGATATTTGTATGTTTGTATATCCCCCCCTTCAAACCCTAAACCCTTCGGTTGATGATATAAATCGTGCATTACCCCTAATAAGGAAGATACCATAATTCCCATAGTTTAGGGTCCTTAAGGTAATGCAGGATTTATATCCTCAACAGTAGTTTGGCTATCACGGCCAGGAGAAACCAGACACCAGGAGCCCAGGCACTGATCCTAAGGGTCAGTGTGAACGTAAAGTCTACATTTCGGGGCTTCCTTTAAGGGTTCCTTTACGGGTTCTTTTCGGGTTTAGGAAGTGTTTTAGGATATAAGGGTCCATGTACGTAGATAGAGCATGCTTTGGCTTTAAAGTAGTCCCTGCATAGGTACTTGGGGGCCGAAGTATATATAATTTGGGTACATAGACCCTTAGAGATATGCTTTGGCCCGAAGGTTACCTATTTAGGGAGCACTTTAGGCCAAAGTATATACAATATGGGCACATGCAATCCTAGGGTTGTAGGGTTTACGGGTTTCAGGGTTGAGGGTTTAGGGGTTTAGGGTTGAGGGTTTAGGGTTGAGGGTTTAGGGTTTAGTGATGAGGGTTTAGGCTTTAGGGCTGGTTTGGGGTTTAGGGTGTAGGCTTTAGGCTGTAGGGCTTAGGGTTGAGGGTTGAGGGTTTAGGGTGCAGGGTAGGGTTTAGGGTTTAGGGTTTAAAGCCCCTACTGGAAGGATCCCTCTGTGCGCGAAGAGTACATGCTTTGGCTCGAATGTGGTTCCTCTGTGGGTGGTCTTAGGGATATAAGTACATAGACCCTTAGGGTTATAATTTAGGTACCGACCCTTAGGGATATAATTTAGGTACCTATATAGGGAGCACTTTAAGGCCAATGTATATACAATTTGGGTACATGGACCGTTCGGCAGGGTTTTGGTAAACCCTAAAACCAGACCCTGGCAGCAGGCGGTGGGCCTGCTACAATCCCTGGAAGCCGCCCGAGCAGCAAACATCTTCAGCTACCTCGGCTCCGAAGTGGTACCGTTTAGGGTTGAGAGTTTAGGGTTTAGGGTTTCGGGGGTAGGTACCCTTTGTCTTTTTCCTTTGCAGGTTCGGTTGTTTGTAGAAGCGGCTGTAAAGCTTTGAGGTTTTGTGAGGGTTTGGAGGGTTGAAACCCTAAGCCCTAAACCCTAAACCCTTGAGGTGGTCCCCTCTAAACAGCACAGCCAGGAAAAAGGAATGCATTCTTTATAGGGGCTAAAGGCTAAAGTGGAGCCAGGCTACGGTGCCGCCATCCGAGCCTGCCAGAAATGCACCTTGACTAGCAAAACGGCTTTAATCATAATCATCATCATACCCATAATCATGATCAAATCACTAGCTTAAAATTTGTCTGTAGTAAGAATAACAGTAGCACGAGTACTCATAGTAGCAAAAATAGGGCGTTTGTTGTGTATTGGCGTACCTGTTCACATATCTGGATTACAGGGCGACGCAGTTAATTGCCGACGTCTACATGTGGTAATTGGTAATGGTGTCGGTGGCATTGGTGTTGAGACTTCATGAGGGATTCTGATCTTAGAAGCTGAATTACTACATGTTAAGCTTTTTGGGATAATATGACCCCTTATAGAACTGAAAGTGTACACCTTTTTGTGTGCTTATGAGCTCAGCAACTAAATGATGGACTTGTGATGCTGTTTGAGGCAAACCCCTATAAACCCTAAGCTGCTTTGTGATCATCTCTGTTATAAATGAATGGCCATACCTGTCGACTTGAGTTTCCGCGGTTTCAGCTTAGGATCAAGCTGGGGCTTTGAGGGTTTAGGGTTTGGGGTTTAAATTTAGGGTTCTGAGTTTAGGGTTTAGGGCTTAGGGTTCTGAGTTGTTTTAATCCAAATGACATACAAGAAGTGGTCTTGGAATTACTTGGAGACGGCAGCGTTGGACGATTGCCCAGGTACGCAGTGGCAGGTTGCGGCACACATCCTGGCGGATATGGCCACAAGCGGAGTTGAGGCAAATGAAGTTGCTCCTTAGCTTTGGTGAATGCATGAGGGACCTGTGTGTGAGGAGTTTTGACTCGGCATAACCCGAATATTCATGCAGGAACATCCCGCAAAATGCCGCCAGGTTCGTTAGGACCGCCAGGATAGCAAATAGCGGAGCTGAGTACTTGTATCTACAAGTATTTCTTCTAGATGCTACATTATAGGCATTATATTGTAGTATACGTGACACTTCGATAAGTATTTACATAGTAGAAAGTAATGGTTCTATGGAAGTAATGATCGGTTTAGGGTAAAGGGTTGAATTCAGGATTTAGGGTTTGGGTAAGAATTCCCCATGTTGGTACTTTAGGACCCTTTGAAAAAAGAACACCTCTGGACTCAATGAATCTCCGAACACCTACCCTCATAGGTGCATGTAAAAGACAAGCAGAAGGAGGCAACCCAAGACAGAAGCCTGAATAATCAAACTACTGTTAGGGTTCCTTAGTATACAAAACCCTATTCCCAATTGTTAAGGCCCTTACATTACAAACGCAGGTGTTTAGGGCGCAGATAATCTGTACAGGCCAAAGCCCAACCCCGACTCAGAAGCCTGAACCCTAGACCCAGTTTGGAGAGCACTCATGGCGGCCAAACAGCATAGACAAGCATACAGATACCGAGCTCATGTGTTGGGCGAGCTGCCCCTATCGTGGTGAGCCCGTGTAACAGTCCTCCTGAAAACTTTATCTTGGCATGCCTAAACCCTAAACCCCTGTTTTCCACAAAATGCATCGGAGATGGAGTGGCCAAGGTTGTAAATGCTGCCATGAGCGGCTATGAGAAAGCAGGCCAGCAGCCTCGGTCGTTGCTTTTTTGTTTCAGGCCCCTAAGTAGTTCGGATTCTAAATATACACCATAAACAGGAACTACTTGGGGGCCTATGGATAGATCAGAGTTCTGTTAACGGTCCTATAAAGCTGCTACCTGTAGGCTCCATTGTAGTTCATGTTTTGGTTAAACCGTATCCATAGTTAGAACCCTATACGGCAACCAGAAAAAGGAACCCCATGAGACAATAACTATAACCCTAAGGGTCCTAAGGACCTACATAGTAGAATGTAACGATTCCATATTAGGGGCTAGTATTGCGATTTAGGGAAGTATCCCCCCATATAGTACATAGGTTCTTTAAGGCTACTATAATGGCATTTCCGAAAATAGAGGGCCCGAACAAAAGTACCCTAAATAGTAGTATACTTACAAAAAGGGACCTCAAAGCAAGGTACCCCTTTATTTTCGGATACTCCCGTAAGAGTGCTTGGAGGCTCGAGGCCGTCTTGCTCAGGGGCGTTCCGGGTTCGAAGCTCCGTGAAGGGTCTTTTGGTATCTGTCTGACATCCCATTATGCAGGCCCCTACATTACTTACCACAGTGCAGGGTCCATGCAAAACCTACGATTGCACACCCCCAAGCCTTTAAGTGGCGTTTCGCAGAGTTTCCTAAAGCCTAAACCCGAAAGCATGGCCGTGACTTATCAATACAGAAGCCATCTGAATAGTGATAGTACTGTATCGCGAGTATCAGAGCAACAATAGCAAGAACATGAACCATAACAAGCCCTGTAGCCATATAGAATATTGATTTGAAGATGGTAATTATCAACAATAGCACCAAACCTATATACACAGTGGCGGCATTCACCTTCTAAACACCTCAGAAGGACAAACCCGAAGCAGCCCTAAACCCACACGGCTGATGATATACATCCTGCATTAACTTGAGGACCCTAAACTATGGGAATTATGGTGTATATATATATATATATGTTCCTTAACTTGGGGTAATGCAGGATCTCTATCCTAAACCCTAAACCCTAAACCTTAAACCCCAACCCCTAAACCCTAACCCCTAACCCTTAACCCTATTCTGGGCAATATCATCAACCGTATCACAGGTGCATGGCAGAAAGCCCTAAGCCTCCTGTCAGCGATGCCACGCAACTCTTTCAGACCGGACGTGTGGCTTGGAGTTGCGTTTAGTGGGGAGGGTTCAGCGTTTAGGGTTGAGTTTCAGGGTTTAGGGTTTAAGGTTTAGGGTTTACGGACCCCTACACCCTCTAAAGGTCCGGGGCCCCGATAAGCACAACAGATAAGAACGATCCTGCGATTTAGGAGTTTGTTAAGGCCTTGGAAGGGTTCCGACAATCCCGAAGGGTCCGTGTACCTAGTATCTACCCTGCATAGGAACCCCTTCCCAGCCCAAGGCATATGCCAGATGGGTATATGGGTAGTTCTCTAAATTAGGGTCCCTTCTCGGCTCCTGCTTGTAAGAGTGCCGTACTAAATTCGGGGACCTAAATTAAAGGGACACTAATTTAGAGAACTACCCATGAAAACGGACATGGACCCTTACATGTAGTGAGGATCAGTTAAAGGAGAGTCCTTGTAGCCAGTATCCTTGGGGTTTAGGGGTTTACGGTTTAGGCTTTAGGGGCTTAGCTACAAACCTGTAACCTGGGTCTATGTTTGCCGCTTTTGCAGGCTTTGGGGGAGGTTGTAGATGACAGAATATCACTGCTACCGGCGTTACTACGACGGTTTCCAGTGGTATACCATGCTATCCCTAAGCCCTAACCCTAAACCCTAAACCCTAATTAAGAAATCCTCTCCCTCTTTGCAGCACATTTTCTGTTCGAAGCCTCGGAACCTGAGATTGCGCTGTCTCATAGCTGCGGAGTCATCTGCGAGGTGCCCTCTCAAGAGGTACCCCCCAAATACAAAACACCCGAGATGTCGGGTTGAGATACTAAACAGGGTCTCTTTTAGGGTTTCTTTAAAGGGATCTGTAAGGGTTTCCATATGGGGTTTCTACAAAGCTGGCTTTGACGGGTTCTATACGGGTTTCTATAAGGGGTTTCTATAAGGCTGTGTTCCTGAGTACTACCCTTTTGCCTTCTTGATTGTACCCATAGACTCCATAGCAGTTCCTTTTTGTTGTGTATATTTAGGACTATGCGCTAATCCAAAAAGGAACTACTATGGAGCCTATGGGTATAGTTCCCTTGTTAAAGCTGAATAGCAGGAACCAGGGCACCCTAATTCTCAAGGGGTCACTCAGGAACACACGAAAGAGGCTTGAGGAATTGCCTTTAATGTTCCTCCGAGTTCCTTACCCAAAGGGTCCAATATACCTATATAGTGGAATGTAGGGTTTCTGTGTTAGGAATTACTTTTATGTTTTTGGGGAAGTATCCCCCATAACAGTACCTAGGACCCTTTGGGTTATTTTACTTACACCAAACAAGAGCCCCAAATCCCATGCCAATTAATCAGGCCCCTTTCGGTCCATGTACCCAAGGAGTGAAATAGCAAGTACGCTGGCCCCCAAGTACCTAACTAGGGACTGCGTTAAAGCTGCATTGAAGGCCAACATATATACTGTGAACCCTTAGGAAAACTGCTATTTTGCAATCGGCAAGGCCCGAGCAATTGTTGATGATATATAAATCCTGCATTACCTATTAAGGACCCTATACTGTGGGAATGATGGTATATTCCTTACTATGGGGTAATGCAGGATTTATATCCTAAACCCCAAACCCCAACCCCTAAACCCTAAACCCCCTAAGCCCTAAACCCTAAACCCCCTAAACCCTGGACAGCCCGGTCAAGGTTTAGCTACAGCTCTGCCACAAGCACCTGCCAGCGCAGTGGCCACTGGCAGCAGGGAATCTCGGAGACGGAATGGCCCTTTACATGTAGGGTTTAGGGTTTCGGGAGTAGGGACCCCTCTGGCCTTATACTACGGTTGATGATATACATCGTGCATTGCCCATAATGTAGATACCATCATTCCCATGGTATAGGGTCCTTAAGGTAACGCAGGGTTTATACCATCAACAGTACTGTGTACCTTTCGTCCTCAAGGATTGCGAAGCCTTCCAGCGATGCTGGCAGCTGGAGTTACGCCAAGCCATGTCACTTTCAATACATCAATCAAGGCTTGCGAAAGAGGTGGGAGGTGGCGTTTGGCCTTGCAGTGCTTTTCCGACATCTTCGAGATGTCATGTGGGCCGACCATGGTGACATTCAGCAGTCTTATGAGTGCGTTCGCAGCAGGAACGAAGTGGAGGCCGGTGTTACAACTGTTGGAGGACATGGAATTCAGCAGCATTCCCTGCAATACGATCATTTGCAACACTGCACTCAGCGCGTGTGCGCAGAGTGGGCGATGGAAGGTTGCATGCCATTTGCTTGCGTCCATGTTGCAGTCTGCCGTGGAGCCCAATGCCATCAGCTTCAGTGCGACCATTTCTGCGTGTGAAGGGCAGTGGCAAGTAGCATTGGGGCTACTTGCAAGCATGTCTGATTTTGAGGCCACGCCCAATGAGATCCTTAGTAGCAGAATTGCTACACTTTAAACTTTTTGGGATAATACGACCCCTTATAGAACTGAAAGTGTACACTGTTTTGTGCTTATGAACTCAGCAACTAAGGATCACCTTTGGTTCTGCTATCAGCACCTGCGAGAAGGCAGGTCACTGGGAAGCAGCTCTTCAAATCCTCTCCTGGAGCTTCGCCGTCCGAGTTGAGCCCAATGAGATCACACTGAACTCGTGCATCAGCGCCTGTGCAAAAGCTGGACAGTGGGAGATGGCCTTGCAGCCACATGGCGAAACCCCAAACCCCTAAACCCCCAAACCCTCAAACCCCAAAGCCCTACACCCTTAAACTCTAGACCCCAAAGCCGAAAAAGTTTCCCAAAGCCCTCTATGTACACTCCAAAGTTGAAGCTGCTTCGGCCTAGAAGTGGACAGCTGAGGACACTGCGTCAGATGGGTTGTCAGAGCTTGCAAGCAGACTCTGTGAGTTTCAACTCCGCCATAAATGCCTGCGGGCAAGGCAGGTTTGGGGGTTTAGGGCTTATAGGGTTTAGGTTTAGGGTTTAGGGTTTAGTGTGTTTAGTGTGTTTAGGGTGTTTAGTGTGTTGAGGGTGTTTAGGGTGTTTAGGTTGTTTAGGGTTAGGGCTTAGGGTGTTTAGGGTGGTTTGGTTTTAGGGTGTTTAGGGTTTAGGGTTTAGGGCTTAGGGCCAAGGCAAGCAATGGGAGCTCTCACTCCTCATCCTGTCCGAGTTGCCGGCAGTCAGACTTCTTCCAGACATCATCAGCTACAATGCATCCGTCAGTGCTTGTGCTTCCGCACCTCAGTAGTCAAGTCTGGGTACGCTTTAGCTTTCTCCTAGGTTACAACAAACGGTTTCCGGAAAGGGCATATCCCATGATATTATATGTCAGTATATGTTGGTCGTAGAGTCGTAAAGGGGTTCCCGCATGGTAACTTTATGACACCAAGGGCCTGTGTAACTGTACCCAAATGGTTGCTGCTTTGGCTCCAAAATACTTACACAGTGACTACGGTACTACAGCCAAAGTTTGTACCTTTTGAGTACATGGACCCTTATACCCACAAACCCTATAAGCCCTTATGGTACCAGGAATTATTGAACCCTATGGGAATCCCTTTAAACAAAGAAATCCCTCGGCACATGGACCCTTGGAGGAGGGCCAATGTATATGCTATCCAGAGAGCCCAATACCCCTTAATCAAGGAATCTGCCTTAAGTCACTAAATTATGCCCGCTATAACTTGAGGTCTATTCCTTAGTTAAGGGGGCTTCTTTTAGCATCAAAATAGCCCAAAAGCCTCTTATAAATGGGTCTTTGGGCCCAGAAGCCCTAAAATATCAGTCCTGTGAGGGTGAGGAATTTGGATCTCTGAGTAGATGCCCAAGAAGCGCATTGGCTCCTTCCTTCCCCGGGCTTTGGTTAGGGGTTTAGGGTTTAGGGTTGGCCTGTGGCTTACAGGAGTTGTAGGGATTTTTAGGGTTTAGTATATATATATATAATATATATATATATTTTTTTCTTGGGGGGGGTTATCGGGTTTAGAGACCGCCAAGGCATCCTTCTGGCAAATGGCCGTGGCACTCCTTGAAGAAATTGGAAGTGTGGGACTTTCTCCCAACGAGATTTCCTTCAATGCCAGCTTCCAGCCCGCGCAAGACTACCTCATAATGCGGTTCCTCTAGTTTAACAGTTCCCCTAAGGGTCCAAGTAGTCCTTATTTATGGTTTTTGGTACCCATGAAGGCCCCAAAGTCCTTAAATAATGACTACTCGGACCCTTAGGGTTCTTTCAGGGCTTCTAAACGGGTTGCTGTGAGGATCTAGGGGCTCTAAATCCTAAATCCTATCCCATCCTTGCTATATTCCTCTCCCTGCGTGTCTCCTTGCCGTGTTTCGGGGTCTCCCTATTGAAACTCGATAATTCGTCGGTCCTAATCCCTACCCGGGCCTGCCGAGTATCACCATAACATGAAATAAGCCCTTTTTTTTCGAGAAACTTTATCGGAACCCTTGAAAGGGTCCCTAAACCCTGAACCCCTAAGCCCTAAACGCTTAAAGAAACCCTCAAAACGGAACCCTTGAAAGGGTCCCAGAGGCTTGAGTGCCTTAGAGAAGTCTGCGCAGTGGCAGCTGGCATGCCAGCTGCTTTCAGAGATGCGGCAAGTCCGTGTTTTGGTTCTCCGCTGGAACCTTTTTTGAGGTTTGGGGTTTTTGGTTTAGAATTTTTATCCGATGGAATTTTCGGGTTGGGTTTAGGAAAACTTGGATGCGGTCTAGCGCCAGATTCTGCAGTTCTAGTGTGATTCTACTCTACAATCTAGGAGCCATAGGGAGCATTGCTGGCCCGGTGTCCTCAGACTTTCGTAGAGTTCTGATCGCACGTCCTTGCCGCTCTTGTAAAGGATAGGTTCGGGTTTACTGTAGGGGCCTCAAAAATTAGAATAGGGTTTTGGGGCCCGTTATACTATAATTGAAATAGGAACCTTCAAAGCCCCCATTCTAATCATAAAGGGCTCCTATATTAGGGTCAAGGGTTCATAGGGGTCGCCTCTCATTTCCGTGGGATCTTGGGCAAGCATGAATATCTGAAGACGTACCAAAATGATTCCTCTACATAAGGGCTCCTTGTTATAAGCATACTATAGCATACTACGTGAGAACGCTCTCCTCTTAGGTTCCTGTATAACAGACTACCAAACTTATTCTACCCATAGGCCCCTAGGTAGTTCCTTTTTATGGTTGATATGTAGAATCCTATAAGGTAGTCCCAAAAAAGGAACTACGTAGGGGCCTATGGGTAACCATAAATACTAAACCCCTAAACCCTAA